>PVJI01012888.1:0-49738 GCA_004026765.1 Micronycteris hirsuta | reverse complement strand
TATTGATTATATTCTCTATGCTGTACTTTACAACCATGTGACTATTTTGTAACTACAAAGTTGTACTTCTCACCCCTTCACCTTTTTTACCTGGTTCCCCCACCCCCCACCCCTCCGGCAACAATCAGTCTATGCTCAGTATCAACAAGTCTACTTCTGTTGTGCTTGTTCACTAATATTGTTCTTTAGATGTTTCATGCAAGTAAAATCATATGGTATTCATCTTTCTCCGTTTGACTTATTTCACTTAGGTAACAACTATGTATGGTGCCGGTGGGTATTTGAAATATTAAGGGAATCATTTTGTAAATTATATGCTTGTGTAACTACTAACTACAAGGACAGCACTCAACTCTCTAAATTTGAAAAAGGAAATACATGGGTTATTTGACAAGAAAGGCGGAGGTTGATTTCCAGGTATTGTGGAGGCAGAGCTCCCAGACAATGGCACAAAGGTTCTCTCTGTACCTGCTGTTTCTCTTCTCTTGCTGGCCTTTACCTCTCTCTGCATTTTGCTTCACCTCTATTATGATGCAGACACTCCATTTGTCAGTAAAACAAGCTCAATCGTATAATTTCAGTTATAGAGAATTATATTTCCAGCTTTGAAAAGAAAAATATCAGGAAAAACTCCTTTTGGCCTTGATCCGATCATGCCCCCACTGATCAGATTACATATCCACCATTTAAATCAATCATGATGCTAAAAATTACACATTATCTTTGGACCCTTCTTAAAGCTCAAGACCCAATAAAATATGATGATCTGCTCCAGTAGGACACAGTAAGAATAATGAGCTTCTCAAAAGACTGGGGTAGAAAGATAAAGTGCACAAGACAAAAATAAATATACATATGTACATACATACATGCATGCACAAGTACACACGTACATAAATAAGAATTTGTCTTGTGCAAGAATTTGTCTTGAAGTTGTCAAATGTGTTGTTTCTGTCTCCATCTTGACACTATTAGGTTTCTTGATGATATTTTAAGGTTTGTTAGCCCAGTAGGCCATGTATTCATAGTGAGTAAGTCATCGCCATCTCTCCTCGCCCACAGACTGCACGGCTACCAGCATCAGCCGACCGAGTACGCTTAGACATGCTCAGACCCTTTTGAAATAATTCCTTTCTGAGCACCACATCGTAAGAATTTTACAGATATCTTGTAAAACATGCCAAGCATGCAACCCATGCAATGAGTACAGAAAGCAATTGGTGACAGGAAAAATAAAGTGCTTATGGCTTCCTGTGGATTAAACAAAAATTAGATAAAAGCAAACTAGCACCAAGAAAATACCTTTCTCTGAAAGACATCTTTCTTCCTATTTCCTTATGCTCAACCCATAGCCTAATAAATATCCTTCAAAACCCTTTAATTTGCTTCTGTTTATATGTAAAACAAATGTTGAAACAGGTTTACTGGCCAATAGGTAGTATGTGGTTTATATGTCATGAATATTTTTTTATTTTTTTATTTTATAATTACTTTATTGTTTTTCAACTACAGTTGTCTTCAACCTCTTCCCTCCCCTACCCCTACCCCTTCCAACCCCACCTACCTACCCTGCCTCCCTCCTCCCCCTTGGTTCTGTCCATGTGTCCTCTATAGTGGTTCCTGAAAACCCTTCTCCCCATTGCCCCCTGCCCCCTCCCCTCTGGCTATTGTTAGATTGTTCTTAATTTCAATGTCTCTGGTTATGTTTTCTCTTGCTTCTTTCTTCTGTTGATTATGTTCCAGTTAAAGGTGAGATCATATGGTATTTGTCCCTCACCGCCTGGCTTACTTCACTTAGCATAATGCTCTCCAGTTCCATCCATGCTGTTGCAAAGGGTATAAGCTCCTTCTTCCTCTCTGCTGTGTAGAATTCCACTGTGTAAATGTGCCATAGTTTCTTGATCCACTCATTCGTCATGAATATTTTTTAAAGCATGAAAAATAAAATGTATGAATTTAAATATACATGAGCAGTAAGCACACTAACTTATACAGGCCTTGTGTATATAGTTACATCTTGTGTGGACAATGTAAAAATGGATGCTGTATTACAATTAAAACTAGTAGTATTTTTAAAAAATGACCAGATCTTTGCATTATTCATGATAAGTGACCTAATGAGGGAAAAATTAACATTTAAATGGTTCAACAATTCCCATACCAAAGATAAATGATATCAGATCCAAAAACAGAAATGTGAAAATTAAGAATATTATGATTTTAATCATTGAAGGCTTTCTGTGATATTTTCTATACAAAAGGAAATATAAATAAAAATACAAGACTATGCACGTTTAGACAAAACTCTTTACTTAAGACTACTTATGCATTGTTTACAAGAATAATTTTGTGGGTTACAGAATAACAACATTCAGTTTCAATGAAAAGACTGTCTGGTTTTGTTTCATTAAGTCAGAGATTTGCATAAACAAAGTGATCACCGAAAAAGAAAAAAAAAAAAAAAAACAGGCACAGCTGTAGGTACAATGGATGATCTCCTTTTGTTTGACCTAGGAAAAATATTTTAAATTATACTGAGAAAAAAAAACATCGTGTATATTTGTCCTTCCTTTACTCTTATCAAAACAAATCACATACACAATCAACTCTGAGATGATAGCAAAAACAATTTGAAAGTGTTTATAACATTTGGTGGAGAGATGCTTGTAAGGAATCCGACAGTGAACCCAAGGACAGTCCATGCGGACCTGTGGGAAATGCGTGTGGAAGTGAGCATCTGAGCCCACAGACATGTGAAACCATCCAACTTTTTTCTTCCAAACCCTTAATTGTATAGTGACTACCAACTCATTCCTTGATTAAATTATATAAGAAGTTTAGAAAAACAACTTCAGCTGCTCTCAAATTGTATTGCATCGATGACCATGTTATGAATGGCAAAAAACAAAATGTTTCTTTTTCATTGATTTCACTTATGTAACTCCAACTGCATTGTCATAAAGGAGTAAAATGTTCTTAAATATAATCGATTTCTAACAATAATAAGAATCTTAAATATGCCTCTAGAATGTAAGCCATAGAAGTTAAAATCCTAATTTTCAAGAATATACTTTTTTAAAATTTTCAAATACTTTATAATAAATGTGTTTATCTTTAAAAATTGAATGTGATTGTCCTGGCTGGCATGGCTCAGGGTATTAAGTGCCAGCTTGTGAATCAAGGGGTCACCTGTTCGATTCCCTGTCAGGTTGTAACAGGGTGCAGCCGGGGTGGGGGGGGGCTCCAAATGAGGATTTGTAATGGGGTCCAGAACTCAAGGTATCCAGGAAATATTAGAAATATATATAGGATGTCCTCACCCCCACAGGTCTGAACAGGCTGGGGGAAGGGACTCCTGGAGCAGGACCATTCAGAGCTGTTTTGCATAACAGCAGCCTTGCAGATAACCTCTGGCATGGTCATTTAACATATCTATAACCTTCAACTGGTTGTGTAGATATGTTAAATAGCTGTGGCCATGCTTTGAGCCAGGGGGATGGGAATGACTTCCACCCAGGATGTAGCCGAGAGGCAACTCCCCCTAGACACAGCACCTGCGTGAAAACTTGGCTCTGGGCCATGGGGTACCCCTGCCTGCAGCTAACATGGCAGCCCAGAAAAGCTGGAGGAATATGAAGTGCTGGCAGGTGTAGCCGATTGAAGGAGGAGTCGGAAATGGGGCTGCAGAGAAAGATTGGCGCTGGGGATTTAAACCCAGGCACAGCAGCCATATCTCTCTCTTGGACCGTGAGGCTTTGGAGGAATGGGGACCTTTCCGCCTGAGAGACAGGCTCTCTCTCTCTGTCTCTCACCCTCGCTGGACTACGAAGGGTAGGATTGGGGACCCCTCTGCCTGAGAGACAGGCTCTCTCTCTCTGTCTCTCTCACCCTCGCTGGACTATGAAGGGTAGGATTGGGGACCCCTCTGCCTGAGAGACAGGCGTTCTTTCTCTCTCTCTCACTTGGACCACGCAGCTTTTGATGAGAGGGGAGAACCTCGCAGCTTTGGGGCTCCCTTTGCCACGCAGTTTAGGAAGCTGGGAAGCAAGATGTAGCAGCAATGCAGAGCTCTCTCGTAGCACTTCAGAAAAATGCAGGAGAGACCCTGCAGGAAGGGGTCTGGACCACGAGGCTTTGGAGGAGTGGGGACCCCTCAGCCTAAGGGACAGACTCAGGACTGCATGGCTTTGGGTGGCTCCCTTTGCCTCACAGCCTAGGAAGCAGCAGAGACTTCGCCTGGAAGAAAAGGGGTGAAAGGACTCTTGCTGGTGGGCCATGAGAAGGTGCCACATGGTTTTGGATTAACTGGAGATCGCAGTGGCGACACAGCAGATGGTGTCGGAACTGAGGATCTGCCTGAATCATGGATTTCTACTTCTTTTCCTGAGATACAGTACCCTGGACTGGGAAGGGGGGAAGAAAGGACTGTGGGTTTGTGGGTATTCTAGAGAACTCTAGTATTTTAAAGGAAACCTTAAGTCCTTACCCCAAGCCTGTATAACTTGTAAATAAATAATTCTTTTCCTTTTCACAAGTCTCTGGTATTGAGAGACGTCTTTCCATTGGCAGCGAGCATAGCGGACCTAGTGCAGGGTTGGGACATCGTTGGATGTCCCTGGCCCCTTGCTCTGTAACAAGGTCACATGCCTGGGTTGCAGGCCAGGTCCTCAGTACGGGGCACGTGAGAAGCAACCACACATTGATGTTTCCCTCTCTTTCTCTTCTGTCTAAAATAAATAAATAAAATATTTTAAAAAATTGAATGTGATTAATACAAACATATATACTCATATATATAGATATTTAACATATATCCATAAAATATGCAACTATTTGTGCATGTCTGTATATATTCAATCCTACAAAAATGAGCATGGAATCTAAATGTACAGAGATTCGAAATAGCAGAACTGCAATATTTACATGCAATCCTCCTTGACAGACAAGAGCCTCTCTTTTCTCTGAAAATCCATTTTACTATCCTGATGATTGCCACTCAGGGTTTAAGTCGTCTTAGTTGAAGTCAATTTACAGTTAACTTCATAAAAGTAGTTCTATTTCCCTGGTAGAAAAAAGAGCTCTTAAGATGAGCAGTGATAATACACAATTAATCCAAAACTTAATGGTTCCTGAGTCAGCATTATATGTATTCAGTGAAGCAGAGAAAATACATCCACAGAGAGACACCTAGAGATAATAATGCAGTGTTTCGTAACTGTCTTTAGTAATCGTCTGTGGTAGTCATGATGATTATTCCCTCTAAAGACATTCATGTCCTAATCCTGGCAACTTACCTGTGTATGTGTTACTTTGCATGGTCACAATACTCTTGTAGCTATGATTATGCTATGGACCTTGAATTGGGGAAATTATCTTGAATGATATATATGCTTTGAAGGTAGAGGAAAGGAGCCACAAAACAAGAAACGTGGGCATCTTCTATAAGTTGGACAAAGCAAGGGAATTAATTATCCCCTAGGGCTTCCATAAAGAAAAACCACTCTGCCTCCTTCTTGCATGTGACTCAATTAGTCCTGTCTTACATCCAGAGTTGTAAGACAATAAAGTTTTCATGTTTTAAGTCACTAAATCTGTGTTAATTTGTTATGGTAGCAACAAGAAACGAATACGTTTAGCCCTGTGTCACTGGATAAACAACTCCTTCTGACGTGACTCACTCTAGTCTACCACTTTATCTTTAAGGTATACAACTATGGTTATAATATTGTCAGCACACGGGCCATGTACACAAAACCATAAAAGCAGACACAGAAGGCATCGGCCTTTATCGTTTCAAGATCTCCAAAAGACTCTACCAAAGACCTTAAAATATAAATACTTCCACGTCACCCTGTTTTATATAATTATCTCTGAGTAAATGAGCCAAGCTAATGCAACCATATTTCTTAATGCGACATTCAATTTAGTAACCCTTCCTAATTCTGCAAACTCAGTAATATCTAATCCACTCAGTTTTAATGGCACATTTTTTAGTTTTGAATATGGCAGAAATAATGATTAGTAAATGAGATATATAATTCCAGAAAATACAAGATAATACACAAAATTCTATATCCAAAGCTTTTTAATATCTTTCTAGTTCTTACAGCTCACCGCTCATCTCTGCATTGTATGAAAGGAGAAAATGTCTTAGTTTTCAGTTAAAGAATCATATATTTACTTCAGTTCTTTTATAGGTAACTCTCACATTTCCATCCCATTTTGGGATATAACTATGTATTATTAGTAAATAATAGCAATCCAATATAAAGAGTCATATAAAATAGAAAATGTTCTCTATTTCATATAATAATCCAGAAGTAGAAAATCTAGGATTGTGTTTATCTATATAAATGTCCACATTTTTAATAACAGTACCATACAGCATATTTTATAATTATTATAAATTCTAAAAACATAGAAAATTAAGTCAATTTTAAACATAACCTATTTAAAAACTGTCTAAGGACTAAATGTTGAGCAGTAGAAAATTCACACAAGTGTTTTATCATTTTTCCAAGATGTTTACAAAAGAAAATATTTATAAATTAACCACTATTTTAAACAAATAGCCTCTATATGTCTCACTACCCCATTATTCTATACGGTCTATAAACATGGAGATAAAGCATTAAAGATGATGTAAGGCTAAAACGTGAAGTATCATCAGGTAAAATGGTTTTGTAGTATAAATCTTTTTTAAAATATTTTTTATTGTTGTTCAAGTACAGTTTAATCTTGAAGGACTTTATATACTGAAAAGCACTTGATATGTTTTTCACTGAAAAACATTTCCATGTAATTTTGTAACTTGGATGATTTTCTCAAATATTCTATTAATGATATGGTATCTGCAGACTCATAGAGCACGTATTTTTATATTCAGATATAAGCATCTAAAGAATTATAAGAATTAGTGAAAATACAGCAATAAAACTAAAACTACTAAAAATGTCTCATTATGTAAGAAATGTAAAAAATCTGTGTGAATCACTTAGGACAATGTCTAACTCAAACACTCACTTAGTTTTCCCTGGTTATAATTACTATTACTAAGTAGAAGATAATGTATTTAACTTATCAAAAACCACAATACTGTTTTTCACTATTATGATTGTACATTCAGTACATAATCTAATTGATCTATTTTGCAGTAAAAAAAGACAAAGCATCAAACACACTTCTCAGCAAGCATATAATCTATTATATATACACATGAAATATATTATCCATAATAAATAATTTAAACAGGTACATGACAATATAAAAATCAAGAGGCTGGATGGGGCTTAGATTTTATCTTTATAGATAAGTAGTATATTTTCTCTACTTCATCTAACAATCTAGATGAAGAAATTCCAGGATTGTACTTCCTTATGTCCTATAAATCCCCAGGGATGTAAACTTTTTCAAGACTGTCCCAGCCATCCTGGAGTATGGCTTTGATTACCTTGTTTCAAAATAGCAGAGCAACATTCACTATCACATCCCTAGTTTTAGGCAACAAAAATTTAAACTATTCTGGGTCAAAGGATATTCTATGTCATTATGTAAATTTGAACTTATGATGATTTACGTTCCCTCTATGCATGTGTAAAATCATTTCTATGAAATAAAATTTGAATTTTCCAGGGTTTTCAAATAAGGTGTGAAATAGAAATAAGTATGGTGGGTCAAGGTGAAGGATTCTACAAATGTCTTATATGCTCTTACCTCCTTAACTCCTCATGTATATTTGAATGTGTACCTTTAACTTAACCTTATTTTTCTATATGTCTTTATTTTTACTTTACATTTTTCCTCTTTATGTGTCTCCTTTACTCACCAAATACATTTTGCATTTATTATAGAACTAATTACTATGCAATTTATATACAACAGAAAAAGAAAGGATGTTTAAAACTATTTTTGAACCATTTATTTATTCAACCACCTTATGATTTGCTCTATCTAGTATGGCCCCCAAAAGCTCTCTAAACAGTCTGTATATACTACAGTCGCCTTGTCTAAATGGTTTGTACAGTCATCTGGGCCGCTGCCTCAAACTCAGCCAATGTGACATCATTCTGCAAGCAAGTCCCATCATAATGATTGTTTCCATTACTTGATTGTCTTCATGTGTCAGCTACTTCATTAATTACATTTTACATACACTAATACTCAGGATGAGACTGCAAGTTAAGTAACTTGCCCAGGGTTACAGGGCTAAAAACAGAATAAATTCTTTCTGATCTCACATACATCCACTTTTCAGAGTTTGATGCATACTATGTTATAATTGCAAAAAAAACAGAAGTTTTTTTCTTGGAAAATATAAAAATTAATTATAACAAATACTCTATTCAAAAAATATAGTTCAAGGCAGCAAATTAAAATTTATCAAAAACAAGAGTTATCGTAACTATAATTATGACAAATATAGCTAAATTTAATTTTGTAATATTATTTCACTATCAAATAGAATTCAAATCACATTTTGTACAGATGAAAAGCTATTACACATGAAATCTATAATGTCACATTGCAGTCGAAGAAGAATTAACACTACCAGGAGATTTTTGGAAAGGATTGTCTGCATCTGTAGGCATTTAAATTTCTGTCACGTTTCTTAACTTCTTTTGTTTACTAAGGGTACATTTTAAAGTTAAACATCTTGAGCACTGGCGCCAGAGTTTGTGACATTCAGCAGCCCTTTGACATTCTTTGGTTTCTCAAAGACTGGCTATCTGCAATTTAGTAAACACAATAAATGAAATCATATTTTACTAGTTTATTTAATAATTTTGCTGTCATGGACAATAGTATGATGATTGTAGGGTAAAGAGGGGATTGGGTGGAGGTGAACGAGGGCATAAAGAGGTAAATGGCAATGTAAAACTTCAATAGAATAAACTATTAAAAATAAGAAAGTAAAAATACCTTGCTGTCGATCAACAGCAGTGAACTTGCTGTACAGGATTTTCATTCATAGCTCACAGCAAGTTGATATTATGATATTAAAGAGCATTATCTAATTGTTCTTTACTTATATATTTTCTTTTTTCTACTTGATGATATTTTTAAATTAAATTGGCAATGACAGTGTCAAGATGCCAGTATATTATCTTGTTCAATAATCTTTTTAAAAACTTTTTATTTCAGGGGAATCATTCATTTCTTCTCCGACTTACCAAATGTTCACTTAACATTTTCTATGTTTTAACTATTAAAAAAAAAACTTGCTAAGAAGGTTACATGGAAGCTATCAAATGACATCAGATATGCAGTACTGGGATTAAATAGGACAGCCAATAGAGAATGTATAGACTGTGGTTCTTAACTTTGGTTGGATGTCAATAATTTTCTGCAGATTTTTCAATCAGACTCCTGGAACACCATCCAAGACTTAACTAAATAAACATTTTTCATAATAGGGATCAAGCAGGTCATTTACAAAATTCTGTAGAGAACGATGTTTCCAAAAATATTAAGGAAAACTGTAGAGAGAAAAAAAAAAAAAAAAACAAGAGAGGCCAGGCATACTCTTCAAAGACCAGTATTTAAGTGGCTGATTATAGGATAAGCCAGGAAATCAGACTGGAAAAGAATGAAAAATTGAAAGAAATAAAAAGTTGAGAGAATGGACTCCCATAAAAACAAAGATAAAAAAAAGTTTCAAGAATAAGAAGGGATAAAAATATATCTTTCCAAAAATCTAAGAATTATGAAAATTAAATAAATGCTAAGGGATTTATACTTCCTGAAATAATTGATAGTATTATTACCACTGAAGTCACTGGGGGAAAATTATGGACAAAAACGGGGGGCATGTATGAAGTTCACAAGTACAGATTTTACTTGACAGAGTAGTTTTATAGGAATAAAAGGGAAACATCATGTAAGCACACAACTAATGGCCTCCATTTTTTATGAGATTTCAGGCAAAGCAAAATGCTGAAACTGACTTGAAAATCTGGTAACTCACATAATTATTAACAATGATATACACATGACAACAACAGCAAATGTAGAAATATAACTAAATTTATGAGGTGGGACCCCATAAACCAGGATTTATTTATAAAAAATGTATATTTATTCTTACATGTTTAAACTTCAGTCACCTTCAAAGTACTCTCTGTTTGATGCAATTCACCTCCTGAGACTTTTTACCGCTGCTCAGAACGGTTTTTGAACTTTTCGATTTGGATGCCTTTTAGTGCTTCTGTTGTTCTTTGTTTCACCTCTTCCAAATAGGCAAAACGTTTACCTTTGAGGACTCTTTTCATCCAGGAAAACAACAACAACAACAAAGTCACTTGGTGTGAGATAGGGTGAATAGGGAGGGTGGGCCTCGGTGGCGGAGGGGGGGTCATGCTGATTTTCATCAAAACTGCTAATTACTCAGTGCAGAGTGGGCAGGTGCACCCATCATGAAATGGGTAAAAGGTGTTGAATGAGTCTTCAAAATATATTCACTGAAGCCCAACGCAACCTCTCACAACCATGCCAGCTGCTACAGCAATGTAGGTGGGTTCCTAGAACACTCACCTAGTGGCTGTGCTACAGTCAAGAACGCTGTACTACAAAGGGCCCTCCAGAAGATAATTCTGCTTTTATTGGAGGGGGATGGGTCCCCCTTGATTGCTCTTTTTATACAAGATGTAAGATATTATATGGATGATGGTATTCAATCATTATATAGCCTGGTAGATTGTATGAAGTTTAAAATTTGTCCAAGAGAATGTAACCATTAAGTGGTACCACAATTTAAACCCATGGTTATTTGACTCCATTATCTTGTCTTAAATTTTACTTTACATACATTTCTCAGTGTTTGAAGTAAAATATTGCTTTAAATAAGGTTTTATGTGTTTATGAGACATAGAGATCATGGGCTATAAAAGGCAAGATTAATAACATACTAAAGTATGGTAACAGCATTTAGAATGTTATTACCTTAGAGTGTCTTAAAAAATGAAGTTCCTCTCTTATCCAGTGTTTGTTCTCTATTATTTTTCTGATACTTATAAATGTAATTGACAAAATATTTGCCAAACTTTCTTGATATCTTCACTCTTACAAATCACAAAGGTAAGTAAGCATCCTATGACAAGCATTCTATATCTGGACCTAGAAACTGAATGTTGTTGTCTTGATTGACCTCAGTTAAAACCCAGGGCCCAGACTGCAAATGAACACGCAACAATGCCTGGGGCTTTCGGTGTAAATTCCTTGTGTATTCACGTTTCCCTAAGTCCACTCTTTTCTAGTCACTTAGTCTCTTTGTGCTTCCTACTTGCTTCCCAATTCCTAAGCCTGATGATTTTATATCAAACTTGCATGCACAGTGAATTTTTCTCATCTTTACCCATAATTACTAACTTCACTCCTCTTACTGTAAATGATCTGATCCTATCCTTGTCAATGGCCAAGCTCTTCGTTTGTGCTCTGGATTCCTCCTCGCTCACCTAATGTTTTCTGTAATTATCTCCTTCCCCAGCCTCATTAATTATTCCCTCCCGATATGGATTTCTCAAAATGCACGATCATAATCCTATGTTGCCTCTTTTAAAGAACGAAATTTCTGTGGACCCCTGAAAACTTCTCTAGTTAACCACTTTATTTCCCTGATCCCATTTCATAACAATGTTTGGAAATGACTGTTCACACATTTTTGTTTCCAAACCCTGATTTATCTCACATTTTCTCCTCAATCCATTTCAGTAAGGCTTCTATCCCCACCACTCCATGGAGATTTTCTTGGAAAGTCAAATAGATGTCATGTAATCAAATCCAGTTATCACTCTTTGGCTCTTTTCTTACTTGACATGTCTGCAACATTTGATACAACTTTCCCTTCCCTTCCCCTGCTTGAGACAGAAGACTTCTGGGACTCCAAATTCTCTTGGCTCTTCTGCTGCTTCTTAAACCATCTCCTTTTACTCACCAACACTGGCTTTAACTGTGCATATCAAGTTTGAAAATGTTATAGAGCCCAAAGGTTCTGATATGAACAGCATTCTCTTTGCCGTGGGAAAATTCTCTCCATATAACCTCATCTTATTTCATGGTTTCTAATGTAATTAATAGGTCCATGACTTCCAAATCTGTATTTTCAGCCATTTACCTGGAAACACTGACTTGTATATTCAGTTTTCTATTTGACATCTCCATGTAATATATAAGTGATATTTTGCAGATAACTTGGTCAAAACATAACTTCTTTCAACCAATTCTTTCTCTCTCCACCAAATTATTTATTTCCAGTTCCCATTTCAGGAGAGTCACAAGCAAACTTTAAGTGGGTCAGTCCAAATCTAGTAATTATCTCTGATTCTTTTGCTCTCATTCCAATCACATTCAGTGCATCAGAAAGTCCTGTTGACTCTACCTCGAAAATGTATTCAGATTTGCCCTCCTTCACCAGCCACTGCTGGCACCCTACTCATACTCCATCATTCCTTGTTGGAACAACTGCAGTAGCACTTCATTGCTTTGAGACGGGTGATCTTAAGCAGCTTGGATAATCTAATAGAACATAAATAAAGTGTATCTATGCCTCTCCTTCACATTGTGGCTTCTGATTACAAAAAGAATAAAACAAAATGCTGACTCATAAAAATGTACCTGTTTTATCTCCTACATGTCTCACCATTTTTTTTCACATGAATTTTCAGCTTTCAGACATTGAACAAGGGGAAATCAATAAAAGATGAAAACGAAAATAAAAGTAGGAGATGATACAGATGCCTCAGCCACATTAATCTATTGTATTTTTGGTTCCTTGGATTTGCTAGACCTACCCCGTCTTCCAGTCTTTGTGTAAACAAACACTCCTTTGACATTGTCATGGGTGATTGCTTCTATCCATTCAGATCTCAGTTAAAAAACACATCTTTGGAGATAGATTTTATGAAGATAAATTCTAAAGTTGTCTTCTAGGTGCTGGTTAATATATTGCATCATTTTGATACTCTGTATAGACTTGTTTACTTATGTATAAATTATTTTGCTAGGGTATAATTTATATATATAAGGGTTGACAAAAGTGCTTTATAGTTGTGAGTAAGCAAAACACAGTTTATGCTTATAGTATTATTTATTATTGCAACATTTATTTTATTTGTATTATAATTGTAAACTTACTTTTGCTTACCACTGTATATGAAAGTGTAAAAATCATGAGTGTATATGTACGTCACTTATTCACTTTTTCTGTTCTTCCTTTAGAATTCAAATTTAACAAATCAAAGACATTTTCTTTCTAAGCCTGGGTCAGCACTTATGTGATTATTTAATGGTTTCTAATAGTAAAGAAAATGACAATTTACTCTTCTTCTAAATACATTGCTGTTGGAACACAGCTGCACCCAGTCATTTATGGACAGTCATCTACCACATCACCATGGCTTTGGTCAGTGATGAACTGCTGCTAATACAGTGGTTTCACACGATTATAATGGAGCTGAACTTCCTCTGAGAAATAGGAAGTAAATGGATATATGTTCAGGAGGAGTTTGTTTGTTTGTTTTTTTCCCCTCTGATGAGAACAATATCTAAGGGATTTGGTAACAAATCCCCCCTCACTCTAAACACCTTGATTTTGAGAGCACAGATTATACTTCAATTAGTCAGCCACTAACCCTTTCAGCCCGGAAGAGCCTGTCCCCTCAGCACTACACGTTCAGAGGGCTCTGCAGCCCTCCCAGATCTCGCCCGACCATGTTCACAGTGCTCTGAGTGAATTCTTTGTTGACCTAAGGTCTTATGCAAGGATGCAAGTCCACAAGAGCTACTTTCACAAGTCTTATGTGCCACTGACACTTTAGTAAATGCTTTCTGTGGTAATGTGGAGCCAGCCTGTCCCTATATTTTGAAAATATCTTCAGGTTGTAAAGATGTAAGGCCTCTACTACTATTGCTACAACATGCAATATCCAAACCACATTGCCATGACAGCCCCTACGTTCTTCTAAGTCTTCATCTTAATTTCTTCTTCTTAGGGATCCTGGGGCAAAATTTCACTTTCTCTTGACAGTCACTCTTAGGGTAACCTATACCCTACGCAGCCAGCTTCCCTTTGACTTTTCCATTTAATCCAGCTTTGATGTTCTACTTGTGAAAGAACATCACAGAGAAGCAGGTGGTGGGCTTGCGGGACAGTATTCAGAAACTCCATAGCAGTGTAGGTACGGAGATGCCCTAGGCCTTCCCCTTCGCTCATCACTCACTCACGCACTCATTGATGCACCCAGAGAAACGTCCAGTCTTGCCACCTCCACTCTATACAGGTGTAACATGTTTTTAATCTTTTATACTGTAGTTTTACTGTAGCTTTACTATGTTTAGACACACACAGACTTATCATTGCATAACAACTGCTTGTAGCCTAAGAACTACAGGCCACACCACGGAGCCCAGGTGTGTAGTTGGCTGTCCCATCTGGTTTGAGTACATACACGCTAAGATGTCTGCACCATGACAAAACTGCCTAACGCTGCAGTTCCCCGAACGCAGCCCCATTGTGAGCCAACACATGGCAGTACTGCGCAATCCAGCAATTCCTCTGCTGGCTATAAACCCAAAGAAATTAAAGTCATTATCTCAAAGTATTATCTGTGTTCACATGTTTACTGCAATGTTGTCCACAATAGCCAAGATATGGAAACAACTTAAGTGTCTGTCTGTGTTGAATAAATTAATGCCAGATTCTTTACCGGGAAAAAATATATAGACAAATAGCTTCAGCCAGAAAATTGTTTATTTGTTCAACATTGTTGTACTGTGTTTTGCTATTTCAAATATGTCCTTACATAGACTACGAATTTTAGTTTTAGCAAACTTGGCATTTTTCACTGGGCAGATACCCTCAATTATACCCCACAGCAAACTGCATCTACCTTAATTTGTGGTCTGGTCTCTCTAGGGTTGTTATTCCCTATTTTGTCTTTCTGAGATTTTAAGTATTCTCAACCTAATCAACTAACTATAATTTCAGAGCCCATGCAGAAAGCATAAACACAGCGCTAACCAATGTCTGTCACTTGTTTACTCCATAAATGCAAGATTCCATGAGTAAAAGGTCTTTACCAGAAGCATCATATTTCCAATGACTCTTTCAATGAAGAGGCATACGACTTGATTGATAGTGTAAAATGCATATTTAGCAGGTCTTCTTCAAGCTGCAAAACTACAGTAAAACTTCTGTTTGACCACAGCACCTTACAAAAAATGAAACATTTACCAATAAATTTAATGTGTGCTATTTATGTTGTTTTGTGAAATTACATATTTTCCTTAGTCTTTACTCTTTGAGAATTTTAGATATCCACCCTTTAAGTATATTAAATTGAACTTAATTTTTACATGTTTCTCGTGGTGATTACAATAATGGGAAAGAGTGGGGCAGTATTTTAATTTCCTGACTTAATCCCGGTGCTATGGCTGCTTAAGAAACTCCATCTCCAATACTGTAGAACAATCAGAGAATAACTCTATCGTTAGTCTCACTGCTTCTAATATTGACCCTATTTGAGTAGCTCTTTCACAGTCTATCAGAGTGGTTGGGAAACCATGGCCTCCTAATACAGAATGGTAGAATTAAGAAATAAAGGCATATGCAGAAAGCACAATAAACATGGAGCTATGTAAATAGTGTTTTCCCAAAATTTTCTCTAATGGCTTTTGCATCACACCACATTATGCCCCATGGTAAATATTGTAATTCAGCAATGGATTTCATGTTTGCTAACGACAAATATAAAATCCCATAAATATTCTAGCACATTTCTAAACCAATGGTCAATGAAGTAACTGATAATTAAATTTTTCAATATTACATACATTCTATGCTTCTAATTGAGTAATCATTTATAACATCAAATTATATTGTGATAATATAAATATAAGTATAAACATAATGGTGCGTTAAATTAATGTACTAATGAAACTAACCATAAATCATTCCAACCTTATCTTTCATAAAGAGGAGTAAATCCTCTTACATATTTGTTGCTATGCCAGTTTCTGAATTATATTTTTATAATCTTCATTATTAAAATGCTCAAAACATATAAATATTCTGAACATTATGAGCTTTTTTTTTTTAACAAAGGGTTTGGAAACATTTGTAATTGGCACAAATAAATACTTACCTAACAGATTAATAGTTATTAGATGTCTGGCTAATTTTAGATTAAAAACTGCTAATATATTTCTGAGTCAAAAATTTATACTCAATTTATACCTCATGCCCTGTTGGTGGGAATGCAGACTGATGAAGCCACTGTGGAAAACAGTATGGAATTTCCTCAAAAAATTAAATATGGAACTGCCTTTTGAACCAGCCATCCCATTTCAGGAAAAATATCCTAAGAATCCTGAGACACCAATTTGGAAAAATTATATGTACCCTTATGTTCATAGCAGCATTATTTACAATAGCTGAGAAGAGGAAACAGCCCAAATGCCCACCAGTAAATGAGTGGATAAAAAAGCTGTGGTACATTGATGTAATGGAATACTATACAGCTATAAAAAAGAATGAAATCTGGTCTGGCTGGTGTAGCTCATTGGATTGAGCATGGGCTTTGATCCAAAGGGTCGTGGGTTCAATTCTTAGTCAGGGCACATGCCTGGGTTGTGGGCCAGGTCCCCAGTGGGGGCCACAAGAGAAGCAACCACACATTGATGTTTCTCTCCCTCTCTCTCTCTCTCCTTTCCCCTCTCTCTAAATAAATAAATAAAATCTTAAAAAAAAAAAAGAATGAAATTTTACCTTTTGCAACTCTACGGATGGACCTGGAAAACATTATGCTGGGTGTAACAAACCAGTCAGAGAAAGGCAAATGCCATTTGATCTCAGTTATATGTGCAATCTAATGAACAAAATACATTGACAAACAAGATGGAAACAGAGGCATGGACACATGGAATAGATTGACAGCTGTCTGAGGGGAGGGAGAGGGGTTTCTAGATGAAAGAAGGTCAGGGATTAGTTAAAAAATGTGTATGCACAGCCCACAGAAACAGGCAAGAGTGAGGTGATGGCCAGTGGGAAGGCGAGTGAGGGCTGGGTGGAGGTGGGCAGGGGCTGGGAAAATGGAGACATCTATACATTGTCAACAGTAAAAAGAAAGAAAGAAAGGATATCTACTCAATCAGTCAAAGTATTGTCTTAAATACTGGAGAAGAACATATACATACTTATATTCATATTTATAGTCATATATATATTCTTGTCTATAAATAGTAACATAATTTATATTTTAGACATATGTGTTCAGAATTAAAAAAATTATCAGTTATAATTGTACATTTTAAAATCTACAATAAAGGATTTTTTTGGCATTATCTGTTTTAACCTACAATATTCCAAAATATGTGTGCTATTTTTCTGAACTTCAGTATGTGTTTGGCAAATGGACCATAAGTCATATTAATATATCACCATTCAGTCAATATTTGGCTGACACTCTCTCGCTATTTCACCTTGGCTGATTTCACACATTTTGTCTTATTTTTCATGCTGCAGGTCACAAATTAGATACCCCTTACTCTGGAAAGCTTCACCTGACTACACCACCTAAACTGACTGCCCTGTTTTTTTTCTGTCTCTGACACTTTTTCTTTCCCTCATTTCTTAAACCCCAATTTTCTATTATTGTATATATTTCATTCATATGTTCATTTCCTCCATCATTTGATTACTAGCTTTTTGAGGAAAGAACAATTACAAGATGTTCATCTTTACATAATCAGTGAATAGCAAAAAACTTGAACCATGATAAACACTTAATACATATTTGCAGGGTGAATGATAGATAAGTTTTAAGCATGTAAATTGATACTTGACCATGGTAAATGCTTCCTCACCCAGCCTCCCCTTTACTTCCCACACCATTTTGTAATCATATATAATTTTCCAAATATCTTGAAGTTTTTATTTTTGTAGGGTATTTATCATTTGTTTTATTTTGAAAGTGAAGAAACTGAGGAATACAGATAATTAGTAATTAGGCAAAACACAAAAGTCATAAATGAAACTACCATTTTAATCAAGCAATGGGATTGTAGGAGACACATTTACTCAATGTATTTTCATATTAATGAAGGTATTTATTTATGTGGAAATTACCTCTTGAGCCTGTACAGAGTGGTCCACATTAGGCATTGCAGAAATGCCCATTAATGGTTGCTTCGACATGGTTTGTGTCTATTCTGAATACCACTCAAAGATCACCTAGGAAGAAAACCTTATACACATTCATTCAGGTAATCCCCTACGGATTTTTCTTCCTTATTCATTGAGGGTTTAAGATGAATAGTTCAGGAACAATATAATATATGCTTATGCTTATTTCCTAGTCAGATAATTCCATACTTGCACAATCATTTTATATTGAAATACGTTGCTTAACTAATTTTTTGTGTAGATAGGGATCTCTATTACTAAAGCTTGTAAACACAAATTAAATTTATGTATGATAAGCATGTGGGGGTTTTATATTATAGTCACTTGCTTTGTTATATTTTATGAAGTAAAACTATAAGCTTTCACAGAACTTTTTGCCTTGAGATAGTATAATTTATTTTGTATTTATTTTTAAAATATTTTATTTTATTTATTTTTAGACAGAGGGGAAAGGAGAGAGAAAGAGAGGAAGAGAGACATCAATGTGTGGTTGCCTCCTGAGTGTCTCCTGCTGGGTACCTGGCCCACAACCCAGGCATGTGCCCTGACAGGGAATTGAACAAAAGACCCTTTGGTTCCTAGGCCAGAACTCAATCCACTGAGCCACACCAGCCAGGGAAAATCTATTTTTTAAATTTTATTTTGATATGGCAATTATCCCACAAAGTATTTAGTTTAATACATTAAAACATGATGTTATAATATCATATTCATCAGTAAATTTTACTTTTTGCTAAAAGTTCTTCCTGTTGCTGTTTTATTCAAATGAAAGTGTCACTATTGCAGGATGCGAATGAACACAAGCTTCAAATTTACTTCGTCACCCATGCTTTTTTAGGCATCTAATCTGCACTAGAATCATTTGCCTTCCCTCTGTGTTTTAAAATATAATTTTTGATTTTTCAAAAACATTCACTAGACCAAGAAGCACATTTTAAAATATGAACATCAATCAGGGGTGTCAAACTCATTTTCACCAGGGGTCACGTCAGCCTCACAGTTGCCTTCAAAGGGCCGAAATAATTTTAGGACTGTGTAAATGTAACACAGTCCTAAATGGTGAATCTTCTCTCCTGAGGACTCACCGCAGCTGTGACGGGATGAGTTTGAAGTCCAAGCCCTCTCTTTGCCCTCACATTTCCTTCGGCTGTACGCAGTCACTGATGGAGAGAGAACACAGATACATGAATCCCTTCTTTTTATCCTGCCCTTATTTGGCAAATGGCAGAAAGGACAATAATCCCAGTTGGTCCCCATCATATGAGCTTCATGCTTGTAGCACAATGAAATTTCAGGAGACAGCTACACTATCATAACCTCTACAACAGAGAGCAAAGCAATTTCCAGAGAGAAGTTTAACTTACCCTACGTGTGTGCTTGGAACTAATTTTTGTTAATTTGGGCAAAAGGTTAAGATCCCCCTTTAACAGCAAGGGCATCATAAGTAGACTGATCAAAATCTCATGCAGAGATTTTGGTGAAATATCAAAAAACCCAGGTGACTTAGTTCCCCCTACAGCCCATATTTGGCAGACTGCAACTTCTGGTTTTTCCCAAAACTAAAATCACTTTTGAAAGGAAGAGATTTCAGACTGTCAATGAGATTCAGGAAAATAGGATGGGGCAGTTGATGGCTATTTCATCAAAGGATTTTGCAGAGTGTTTTGAACAGTGGAAGAGATGCTGGGAGGACGGTGTGAGGTCCCAAGGTGCCTACTTTGAAGAGGACTGAGGTGTCATCATCCTTTATATTTTGTGTATTGCGTTTGCTACAGTAAATGTCTCTATTTGTCATAATACATGACTGAATACTTTCTGGGTACATATATTTTTTATAAATATATATAAAATTATGTAGATTATATATAATATATAGATTGTAAATATATGTTTATATATACATAAACTTATTTTATTTGAAATAAGATTATGTCACATCACACTTATTTTTCAGAAAAGGTGACAAGAATAAAAATTCCTAAATTTTTTTTGTTTTAATTCCTTATCGTAGACTGTGAAAAAGACAGGTGATGTTGACCCTTAGCTGATTATCATAGAAAATTAATTGAGGTGGTACAGTGCTATGAATTCAATGCTTTTGTTATTGTTTGTATATATCATTAGCTCTTTATAAATCATTCTTTTAACGTTATGTCATCACTGACTTTAATGATTTTAGTATAATATGTTTTAGGATAGTATTTTTTAACCATCAATATAAATCTGACTTTATTTATAGAGTGATTTATCTTTTTTATTCTGCTATATGGACACTTAAATTCTTAAGTATTATATCAAATCTCAATGTCAGGACTTAACATAATATGATCTAACACACTGGTAATCCAAAGTTAACATAACCTGTTGCTTAGATGGCATAATGAACAGGGAGATTTAAAAAAGAAAAAAAAATAAATGTAACAGAGGCACTAATCTCTCTTGCCAACTTAATACTTCTAAAGAAATTTGTCATTCATGGACAAAACCAAGGGGAAGGGTGGAAGCAAGGGAGGGAGGTGAGTTTGAATGGGGTGGGGAGACGGGAGGGGAGGGGAGAAAATGCAGACAACTGTAATTGAAAAACAATAAAGTAAAAAAAATAAATGTGTCATTTAGCAGGGAAAAAAGATTAGTAGTGTTCTCATAAAAGTACTCTTTAGGAGTACAGTTATTCTTCAGAGGTAAATTCAGAAAAAAAGAAAAAAATTACCATGGTTTGTTACTGAAGTTTGCACATCAAGTATCTGAGTATGGTGTTGTAATGTTTTCATCAGATATCTGAACGTGCACATGACTTTGCACGGGCCCCCACATTTCAGTGACGGGAGAGCCACAGAGACAAGTTTTAAGTCTACACTCTTCTTGGTGCTTACTGCCCAGATCATAACCATGCGCCTCAGCTGTCTCTTCTTGCCGACATCAGTGCGTTAACCTTGGCAGGTCCCTCAGAATCTAGGTCCCTGTGTTACAAACTGGAACACTGCATTTCAATGTCAGCTTTCAGAGACATATGCAGACTTCCTTGAAACAAGTTCTTTTGTTGACATAAGGTGAATGGACACGTGAGACCCCTTTAATGGAAGTGGCATGAGTAGACTAAGGCAAAGCCCAATGTCATGAACATTTTATTTCTTCTTGAAACCCTGGCTTCTTTACTAGAGAAAGTCTCTGGGAAGGAGCAATTCCTTAATAACAAACAAAGGGCATGAAGAGAATCCTTGAAGTTCATCTCCTAGGAGCTACTTTCCTTTCACATTAGAGCTGCTGAGAGATCTATATATAGCTCTCCAACTTTTACTGCCAAAGGCAATAGTTGGTTTCAATTGATCTGTACTTGGCCTCAGGTGAGTCTTTACAAACTAGAACTAAGGGAGCCAGGCTCATTATGCAGAATTAAGGGCAGTTAAACGTGCATATACTCGGCATGTGTCAGGGGTCCAGGATGATCTGTAACTGAACTACTATGTTAAGAATGGAAAATAATTGATCAATTCTGATGTTGAATTAATTGAGTCAATTTAATTGAGTCCACTAACAGTATCACCAGTACCTCTGTGTGAGCTAAAAATCTATGAGGTAATGAACCACCTAACCACTGGTTAAAGAAAAATGGCTCATTTCAGAAAGAATATATATGAATTGGAATAAAACTTAAATGGTTTTAAGTTTTGTGATATAGTTTGGAGATCATTTTAATATGTGGTGGTTACCAGAGGGGAAGGAGATTGGGGGCAGATAAAGAGGATTAATGGGGTCAAATATATGTGATGGAAGGGGACTAGATTTGGGATGCTGAGTACACAAGAGGTATATAGATGATGTATTATAAAATTGCATGCCTGGAACTTATATAATACTACTAACTATTGTTGCCCCAATACATTTAATTTTTAAAAAGTAAAGTGAAACAATATTGCCTGCAAAACTTTTTTAAAATATTATAATATAGAATGAAGATTATATATATATATATATATATATATATATATATATATATATATATGGATTAGCCTTACTTTTGAAAATTAAATAGTAAGCCACCTAAAACTTGTATCCAAATGTTGGCAGTAGAAACATTCCTGGGAGCTTTGGACACATCATCTTGTTGAGTGTTACTGTTTTACTTGTGGTATGCTGTTGCCAAGTCAGATTAGCCCTGAATCTTTTCTGACTGTCTCTCAAACACAGATAATAAAAGTTTTATTATTTTAATGCTTTAAAGCAATATTTCTCAATGAGTGTGTGTTGAAATATTTGAAGGCATCATTTTTCAGTGTCACATGCATTGCATACTGTCTCACACTCCTGTTATCCACCCATTACATGTTGGTAGCTGGTTTTCAGTGTTTATGGAAACTTTGAGAACATGCCCCCAAACATTTTCAAATGTCCCTAGGAGGGTTGAGAACGTCTCCACCAAGAATTGCACCCATCTGTTTTTAATAAATGATAAACATTTGGAGTGGGCCATGTGAACCTTGAAGAACCCAGCCTTGTAACTAAGACATTTTGGCCATTTTCCATCGAAATAGTTTTTGTTCATCTGGAGGAAAAATGGACTTAAAAAATGCATGGGTAGAGAGTCGTAGAGGAGGCATAGGGCATTTTTTGATTCACAGGAGGAGGGAGTGGTGTGGAACAGGTCTTCACATTTTGTAACTTGTCATACAGTGTGTAATGGTGCATTAAGAGACTGGCAGGAAGCAGCCTTTCAGTACCACAGAGTAAAACACACCTTATATTTGGGTGCTATGACCATGTCCATTATTTCACAGTTAAAGAAACAGACAGATCTCCTTTAGAAGGTGTTGTAGGTGTTGATTTCTTTTCTGTAAAAGGCCTAATACTAGGGATTTTAGGCTTTGTGTGACACACCTTTTCTGTCACAACTACTCAACTCTGCTATTGTGCAAAGCAGCCACGCACGACATTTAAGTGAATGAATGGTATGGCAGAGTTCCAATACAACTTTATTTATGGTTGTTAAAATTTGAATTGCATATGTGTTTTACATGTCACAAAGTATTTTTCACTGCACTTTCATTTTTGATGATTTTCAAAATGTAGTCACCGTTCTTGTTTTACTCACTTAATTAGACAAAAATAGGTAACAGATATGTCCAGTGAGACATAGTTTGGTGACACCTGATCTTCAATTAATAAATGAGAAGCAATTGTGAACAAAGCCATCTATCTCTTAGAGTTGCAGATATTATAAATTTGCATACTTAAAAATATTCTGCCCGGCTGGTGTAGCTCAGTGGATTGAGCGCGGGCTGGGAACCAGAGGGTCCCGGTTCGATTCCCAGTTGGGGCACATGCCTGGGTTGCGGGCCAGGTCCCCAGTGAGGGCCATGTGAAAGGCAACCATACATTGCTCTTTCTCTCTCCCTTCTCCTCTCTCTAAAAAATAAATAAAATCTTAAAAAAAAAAACTTTTAAAAATATTCTGTTGTTATAGTCCCCATGAAAGGAAAGAATGCCTCATCAATATTTTGTTCAAAAATTCAGCTGACATGTCATGGTAAAAATGGTTAATTTCAAGTTAAATGCCATGTTGTACTTACTGACTAAGATCTCTGTTGATTAAAACAACTTCTGTTCCACATGTCTGGACTTTTTAATTTAATTTTTATTTATTTACCTTTTTATTAAATTTATTGGGTGACGTTGGTTTACAAGATTATATAGGACTCCAGTGTACATGTGATGACACATGATCTGCATGTTACACTGTGTGCCCACCTCCGGGAGACAAATTGTCTTCTGTCACCACATATGTACTTGGCTCCCTTTATCCTTTATTACTCTCCCCACCTCCTTTCCCTTTGGAAATCACCAAACTGGTGTCTGTGTCAGTGAGCTCTCCTTTGTTTTTCTTGTTTATTCTTTTGTTACTTTCAGCTTTATATTCCACATATGAGTAAAATTGTATGATTCTTAATTTTTTCTGACTGACTTATTTTGCTTAGTATGATATTCTCAAGGTCCCTCCATGTTATCAGAAATGACAGTATTCCATTTCAATGCAATAGTATTCTGTTGTATATATGTACCAAATCTTCTTTGTCTAATTATGTGAGAAGAACACCATTGGTCACCATTAATAATATACACGTTTTATTGTTAGGGACAAGAACATCCTCTTTGAAAAATCTTCTTTAAAACTATAAACATTGTGCCCTGGCTGTTGTAGCTCAGTGGATTGAGCTTGGCCCTGTGAAGCAAAGGGTTACCAGTTCGATTCCCAGTCAGGACACATGCCTGGGTTGCAGACCAGGCATCCAGAAGGGGATGCATAAGTAGCAACCACACACTGATGTTTCTCTCTGTCTCTTTCTCTCTCCCTTCCCTTCTCTCTAAAAATAAATAAATACAATCTTTTTAAAAATAAAACTATAAGAATTATGATAATGATACCAACTATCAAGAAATTAAGAAAATATATGAGAGAAAGAGAGAGAAAGAAGAGAGAGCGATGACAGAGAAACATATATGCATCTGTACAGGAGAGAGAGAGAGAAATTGACAAAATATTTTTTAAATGGTGAATCTAGTTACATGAGCTTTCTATAATAACCCTGCTGCTTTTCTATAAGTTTGAAATGATTTTAATGTAAAAATTTTCTAAAAATAACAGTATGGTTATTTTTTACTGCTCCTTCTCTTATTTCTTTCTATTGCCATTCATTAGATATATGGATTTTTGGCTTAAATGCCCATCATTATGGCATAAATGACTCCAATTACTAGGAATTCCTGAATCTTTTTTGCCTTATGTACTCTTTTTTCAATATCTAAATTATATGTCAAACTCATTTTCTTTAACTATTGCATTCAGGTTAAAATGCTCATTTGAATTCCAGTTTTTCATCAATGCTAGCTCCCACTAACAACACCTCACCTGCCTACACATAAGTGTGTCGGTATTACATCCCTACTTTCCTCATGTGTCCCTTCTCTGAGAATATACCTTTCCTAACATCCTCTTGACCAAGTGTTTTTACCTGTATAGCTAAGCTCAGTTTAAAAACGTATTCTTAAAACCTTTCATTAAGTTCAAAGATAGTTTTTTTAAAGGGGTAAGATCATGACTCTTACTTAAATATAAACTAACTACAAAATAAAAATTTACTATTTAAGAGGGAATCAATAAGAGGTACAACCAGTTTAAAGGAGAATTCAAAGAGCAAACAAATAGACAAACAGAAATGCATAAATAGATTTGTTAAAGTATGAATTCAATATTTACAAGGCAATACTCAATTGTAAACTCAATTGTAACTTCCTTCATCAGGAGTTATTTGCATTGTTCTCAATTCTTTATGATGCAGAGTTTTGTAAAGTATCTTTAAGCCAATAAACATTGTATCCTCTGTAGTGTCAGATATCCCACGTGATTGTGCTAAACAGAATACCCAGTTATCTATTTCTGTATGTGCCCATTTTAAAGTCTTTCACAATTTTTCCTGTTGCAGAGAGAGGTCCCCAACATTTTTGGCACCAGAGAACTGGTTTCATGTTAAGAATTTTTCCACAGACTGGGGTAGGGGGTGGCTTTATAGCCTGCCACCAGATGCACTTAACTGTCACTTGCCACTCACTGATAGGGTTTTGACATGAGTCTGCAAACACTTGATTTATTATGGTCTCTGTGCAGTCAAACCTCTCTGCTAATGATAATCTGCATTTGCAGCTGCTCCCCAGTTGTTGATCACTGCTCCAGCTCCACCTCAGAGCATCAGGCATTGGATTCTCATAAGGAGTGCGCAACCCAGAACCGTCACATGCACAGTTCACTGTAGGGTTCATGTTCCTATGAGAATCTAATGCCTCCACTGATCTCACAGGAGGTGGAGCCCAGGCAGTAATGCGAGCAATGGGGAGTGGCTGTAAATACAGATGAAGCTTCATGCTTGCCGCTCACTGCCTGTTGGGTGACCCAGTTCCTAAGAGGCCACAGACTGGTACTGGTCCAGTCCATGGTTGGGGACCCCTGACACAGAGGACTTATTTCTGATTTCTCTTTTTAAAAAAAATGTTGCCTGTACGTAGCATTTGCAACAGTTTCTGGTAGATCCCCTTAATGCCTCAGTGTTGCTCAAAGGCCTGTAACAGTAGCGTCACTTGGGAAATGGTTACAGACTCACAGTCTTAGTCCTCCCGGACTAAAAACTGCGTTTTAACAATGTACCCTGGTGATTTCTATGCACCTGACATTAATGGAAAGCGACTCGAGCATGAAACGCAAGAGCGATGTCATTACTTGTTCAGTATCCAATAGCATCTTGTCCATCTCTACAGCAGCTCTTCCCCAACGCTCTTCTAAGGATAAAGAGTAAAGTGATGTTAAATATAAACATTAAATTTTCCCTTTCTGTTTAGTTGTATAATGAAGTGGAAAACAGTATTCATTATTATAAATAAAGTTCGAAACTTAGATCCTGAACCCGTAGTTCCACGACATGAGACAGACCCCCTGCTTAAGTTCTTGACTTTCAATTGACATAAAATATGTAAATCTATTAAATGTGTACTAAAATAAGCAACATAAATTAAAATCCCAGAAGTTAATCTTTAGAAATAATGTATACAACCAAGAGAAAATCCTATCAAGGCTCACTCCAATTTTTACTTTTCTTTCTCTCAAATTAATGAAATTCATACATGAATAAACAAATCAAATCATTGTAATAACTAACAAAAGCTTTCCCATCCTCAAAACTTCCAGTTCTTATTTGGAACATGCGTAATTTTACATCCAACCCTTAGGGAAGCTTTTCTGCAATTGTTTTCTTAAGAAAGAGGCTTCTGCTGGTTTTGGTTT
The DNA here is from genome assembly GCA_004026765.1 of Micronycteris hirsuta. Taxonomy (NCBI): domain Eukaryota; kingdom Metazoa; phylum Chordata; class Mammalia; order Chiroptera; family Phyllostomidae; genus Micronycteris; species Micronycteris hirsuta. The sequence continues at coordinate 22,736 of PVJI01012888.1, read as the reverse complement.
GCTACTGAAGAAGGCGCTTCCTCTCTCGCTCATTCTTGTTCATGTGTCTCTTTCTGTGTTTTGGGGTTTGATTGGCACCACTTCCTGTTTTATGATCTTCTGACTCACCAGGAGAGAAGAATGGGTATCAAATCTCGTATTTCAGAATGTTACTGTGTAAAGGCCCTTTTGAAAACTTAGTTCTACTTTAAACATACTTAAAATTTTAATCTGCATTTTTAAGGCAGTTTTTTCTTAGGCTAGAATAAAAAGAAAATCTGATTGTTGTGGTTATATTATTGTTATTATTATTACTATTATTAGTATTATGTGTTTAAGACAACTAAAAAAATGTAGGTCCAAATGAAAAAGTACTTAAGTCAATGTTGAGATTTTATTTAAAAGAAAGAACTTTACTTAGAAATCTTAGAGAGGCAAATACTTCTCAAACTGAAAGCATAATCTCCTTCCTCCATTTTTGTCTGCCAAACTTGTCTTCCCAATAGGGCTGCTCTGCTTGGTTTCATAATTTATGCCTATCTCTCCATCCACTAAAAAATGTATATCCAAATCAAGATGGTTTATCCAACACATGTACTTGGAAATACAAACTATTCACCATAAGGAGAGAAAACAAATTAAAATTTATCAATATATAATTCATAATGTTTTTACTGATTTCATTTGTCAAGACAGCTTTCTCTCTTTCTCCCTCCTTCCAAACCCCACCCCAAACCCCACCCCAAACCCCACCCCAAACCCCACCCCAAACCCCTATCACCCACAACGACAAGATATTAAGATCCTCCTGGTTTGTGTCCATTATAATTTCAAATGTCACAATTCTTAAGTCTGTAATTTTTCTACTATATCATGTTGTAATCCCCTCTTTCCCTGTAAAAAACACATGCAATGTCATATGATAATTTCATCAGTTAGATTTAACTTCAGCATCAACTAGTTTCTTAATGGAGAAGAACTAAATTCCTTCTGAAGGACATAAACACATGAAAAGTGAATGGTAACAAACAAAATGACCCTGGAGTATGGCGATGGTATTTTGTAACACCATTAGTCTCAAGAATACATAGATATGGAAATAATTGTCCAGAAAATAGTCATTATAAAATATTGGTTTAAATAGAAAGTCTAACTTATTAAAACAAAACAAACAATTATCTTTATTATATTATAAAATAATAGTTTTATATGTGAAGAACTCCAAATCTTAAGTATTATGATGTAAGCAAGGAAATACAAGACTTGATTTCTATACCTAAATACTACCCTTTAACTTTGCTTTCTAAACTTGAAATTAGATGTGTGTGGTTTCCATGGTTATCAGGTTTACACATTTCCTGTGTCTGGTAAAAATGACTTTTTTAATACAAAAAAGGTAATTTTAAAGAAATTTCCAATCTGCTCTAGAGAAATGATGTTCCCATAAGACTGTGCACAGCTATTTTGGCCCTTATCCTCTTTAATCTGTTTTATTTTTCTTCTTCTTACCCGAGGGTCCCTCCATTAACTACTAGAACAGTAGACGGACTGACTACATTCAGAGCTTGACTCTATCCAGTTAAACACTATCAACGCTTATGTGCTTGGGCCATGCTAATATTTGATGCCAATACTGAAAATGGAGAAACTGAACGAATTCAGGTGAAGCAAATGCATGGCAAACTAAAGATTCAATAGTCAGTTGCGTCCTTCTCCAAACAGCTGTTTGGTATAATAACGACAATGATGCAGAGATCCGATCAGATCACGGAGAAGGAGCAGACAGGGGCCCTAGGAGGAGGTGGCCTGAGCAAGGGTAAGCAGTCTAGGACGGGGCTGCTGAGAGGCTGGCTGCCTCCAGAGTGAATGGAACTATGGTCCAGAAGGTTTAAAGTGACAGGAGAGCACAGACAGGTTCTCTGCCTCTCTCTTTCCAGGATGCCTGGATGATGGCGCTGCAGCTGCTTGCGTTTCCCAAAGGGTGGTATTTTGGATGCGAGATTGGAAGATGGTTTGGGCATATAGGAAGGGAGGTAAGAATTGAAAGAGTTCTAGATTCATTTTGAAACTTGAGTCAATAGGATTTATTAATAATGTGATGTGAAGAAAAGGAGAAATGAAGACTATTCTTAATATTTTTAACTTCAACTACTGGAAAAGATGAATTAATTTATGCAGACAACAATGGAAAAGCAACTGCTTTTGAAAAGAGAGCAATTTTGAATTGTTACAACTGTGCACTATAATTATCATTAGTGGTTTAAAACCGAACAGACAAAAAAATTGCTGATAAAATTGCAGTTCAGGGTTGATGCAGTAGAGATTACACTTTATTTCAGTGTAGGTCAGCTGCAGGGCTTAAAAGTGGGCGCTGGAATCCCTTGAAGGCTCACTCTAGGAGTTGTCCGTGACTGTAGGATAAGACATTATTAGCTGCGGTTGCCAGCCTGCCCAGGGCTACCGCTCCCTGTAGATTGTGGCTCCGCCCACTGTGGCTGTGAGATCTCAAAGACGGGTGTGCCCAGAGAGAGCCATGCCGACACCGTCCCACTGTTTATAATTTACCCTTAAAAATTGTGCATCATCACTTCTGCCACATTTTATCCATCTTGGTTCTCATGAAGAGCTACTCAGGGGAAAAATAAATAAATACCCCCGTTGTTGATGGAAGTAGGTATTACTTGGTAAGAAAAGTATGTGAGATGGCTTTGAGGAAATACAATCGGCTGTGCTCAAGAAATCAAGTTGGGACCTAAGTTTAAGAGGACTACTATATACATCCAAGTGCGGATGTGAAGATCAGCATATGTGGTTCTGACTTTAGAGAAAAGAGAACTCACATCAAATAATTCAGAAGGCACTAAAATTATGTTTGCTCTCCTTGGACAAACATCCTCAAAATCTGTTTTTGCAAATGGCCTCTGATATTTGATTATTTAAATTGACTTCTTTTTTTCTAGGTGTGAATCTCAAAAAAGGGCACCAAAACCAAGTGAGGTGTGTTATGAGGGAAATTGCATTTTATATATTACAAGGGCAGACAGCTGCCTCAGGCTAGGGATGACCAGTCTCTTTAAATTAGGAAGGATACTTTATTAAGCTAATACTTGAATCAGGATGTATTTCAAAACACATTTAAATTGTATGACTTCTGAGTTCCATGTGGGACCACATTTCATATCAGGAAGGAGCCTTTTCCCCATCAATGACATAGCTTTCAAAAAAGACCCAGTAAGGCTAAGAATTTCACTGAATTTTGATTCAGTAACCTAGAGCCACATCAGAATTGGTTTTTAGAAATACTAACCTTTACATTTAGAAAGAGATTACTTCATTAAAGTCTTAGAAAACCCTGGATTTTTAAATTTTGCTTTGAGGCAAGATTGAGGCAATATACCTACATTTCGTCTTGGTTTAATTATATAATGCTGGCAGAATTTTTTTCTTAGAGCCCGAGTTTCAAGGCAGCATCTACAACCTGGCTACGTCCGTAAGGAGCACTTTGTTTCAATGACTCTGGTAGGCAGTCAGATAAGTGTACATAGAGTGGGATCAATGAGTCAGGTACTGAAGGTCGCCAGGGTGGAAAGCCCCAAATGCTTAACAAGGAGCAAAACTGGGATGGGATCTTACCCCCTAGGGCAACCTTTTCCTTCCTAGTATCTTGGCGGTCATTGACTTTAGATCCCCTGACCTAAAGTATGGGGAGTCCCATACTAGCCCTTGCACCACCACTCCCTTAACCATTAAGTTCGAGACAGTGAGGTTCTGACCTGCATCAGATAATCGTAGGAACAAGGTCTCAGGTCTGCTGACCACCGAGACAGAGCTGTGGTCAAACTAGTGATGACATCTAGGACTCCGTTGTGTTTCACCTCTAGCCCCAGAAAACAGGACGGCCAGCGGAGGTGATGCCACTGCTGACATCAGGATCAGCTGTCGTGACTAATGATTCCCTGTGCTGTCTCATCTGATCAGTGGGGACCACGACTCTGAGCAGACACACTTGGAGATATGAGGAATATGCTATTGAGATCCTCCTCTGGAGCCTCCCCTAAAATCCTGGCCCTTGAAAACTCTTAAAATAAAGGACTCAATGTGTTCTCTCCACCTCTCTCCCAGCTGGCTCACTTTTTCTACCTTTGTGACGTTTTAAATACATTTTGTTCTTATAATTTGAGTCCTTGGCTGTGAATTCTTTCCCAGCCAAACTCAAAAACAAAAGTTGCTGAACTGAGGCCCAACATCTGGGGCCATTTCACTGAGAACATAACAACAAGCAATATCTTTTTTTTTTTTTTAAGACTTTATTTATTTTTAGAGAGAGGGGAAGGGAGGGAGAAAGAGAGGGAGAGAAACAGCAATGTGTGGTTGCCTCTCACGTGGCCCTCGCTGGGGACCTGGCCTGCAACCCAGGCCTGTGTCCTGACTGGGAATCGAACTGAGACCCTTTGATTCCCAGCCCGCTCTCAATCCACAAAGCTACACCAGCCAGGGCAACAAGCAATATCTTAATCTGCTCTTTTATCAATAAGTAACAAGATTTCTAGATTTTAGCAGGAGAGCAATGAATTGTACCTCCTTCTGATACATCTTCCCTAGATATCAATTCCATATACATTAATCATTTATTAAATTTCTTTAGGCTCTGGCTGGTGTAGCTCAGTGGATTGAGCGTGGGCTGGGAACCAAAGGGTCCCGGTTCAATTCCCAGTAGGGGCACATGTCTGGGTTACAGGCCAGGTCCCCATGAGAGCCATGTGAGATGCAGCCACACATTGCTGTTTCTCTCCCTCTCTTTCTCCCTCCCTTCCCCTCTCTCTAAAAATAAATAAATAAAATCTTAAAAAAAATTCTTTAGGATCTTATACCTGTAAAATAGTTATAAAATCAATTATTATATGTTATATTCTTTGTTTCTAAAGTCAAGACTTCTTTCAATTAGCTTAAAAAAATGGAGGATATATTGAAACCCACAGGAATTATGGGAAAGAATAAAAATTTGGTGCAGAAAGAATAGAAACCAGAGGATTCCAGGATTTCCATTCAGACACAAGTTTCCAAGAGTCTCATTCATTTGTTGTCATGAAAATTAATAAATACGTTTTTTTTTTTTTTTTTTTTTTTTAGTCTTTATATCACTGTGCTAATTGTTCAGATTTCATGGGGTGGGAGTGGTAGTTTGATTATCACACCATTTATTTGGTATGCAAAGAGAGGCAGGTAATAATAGCACATAAGAAAATCAACATGAATACCAAAAGAAGATAGCTTGGAAAATAAATAAGCAAAGAGTAACCTTAAACTACCCAAATCTAATAGCTCTTTTTGTGTCCTGACAAAAATACTTATTTGCCAGACTTGGACTCTAAACTTTAGACAGCTAAAGATGAGAGAGCCTCAAACTTTTCTCCTTCTTATGGGCATATCTTGATTAATTTAATGTCACATATGTAAACCTTTATACATAAACACTGTATTTTTTTCTTGACATTCTTCAATTCTCTAACTTTTAATGTTTAAACTTAACATTTGGAAAGATTCCAATGTTCCTGTTATTTTTAAAAAACAGTTCAGTTGAGTATAACCACAGAAAGCATTTGCACAAATAAAAATGTGTATTTGGATCAAACACCTAACCTCTAGACATAAACAACTATTTGCCTGGAGTATGCTTTGCTTCTCTAATTAATGAATAGCTTCATATTTTTTTTTCTTTCATAAAAACATGTCAATACACTCAAGGGGAGATTAGATAGATACACTAATTTAAAAAATGTAGCCACAGATAGTCGTTATCTGTCTAGGATCTGGTTTTATTTGTGACAAATATTTAAAAATTAAATATCCTACTAAAATTCAGGCACAATTTGTTAATTATCTTAATTTAAACTAAGTAGGAAACAAGCTTTTTTTCTCTGAGTTTATCTTATCAAAAATAATAGTTATTTATCCTCTGGAATGTGTGAAATGAAGTATGCTTGTTGGAGACATTTTCCACAGAAGGAGCTTGACAATGACTTTCAAGTCAAGTGTATTCAATAGTGTTCCTGCCTCTTATGTGTTCCAGAACTTAGGTGTAGAATAATAGCTCGACAACTATTAGTTTCTAAGCCATCTCAGCTGGTGTGATCATAGATGCTGGGAGGAAGTACTTGCCTTCCCCAACTTACGATCTCACCAGGGATCCATGGACCCCAAGTTGTTCCAAAGGTTGTTTTATTTTTTGTTTGTTTGCTTGTTTGCTTGTATAAAGACATTTTTTAAAAGATTTTATTTTTATTTATTTTTAGAGAGAGGGGAAGGGAGGCAGAAAGAGAGGGAGAAAAACAGCAATGTATGGTTGCCTCTCACATGGCTCTCACAGGGACCTAGCCTGCAACCCAGGCATGTGCCCTGACTGGGAATCGAACTGGGACCCTTTGGTTCCCAGCCCATGCTCAATTCACTGAGCTACACCAGCCAGGGCTAGAGGTTGGTTAAAAAGTGCAATCTGTCATGAAGCTCAACAAGGAATTTACCATTTCACTCTATCCCCTGTTGTTCCTATGGAGTGCATGTCTTAAAAAACTCTCTAAGTTTCTTCCTGGAACATTAATTCTTAAAGTGGACCCTTGCTGAATTTCTCTACATAGTTCTTTAATTTTGCCCCATCCCCAAAATCTGCCAAGAAATTTTAATAAATTTTGACCATGTGATCATAATCTAGGGCCCTCAAGTCCACTATAGGCTGACTTATTCGTCTGAACTCTTGGAACGACCTTCACCCCTCGTACTGCACTCAATCTGAATCTTTGATCGCTGATCACAGGCACATTTCTCCCTTTAGCACTTCCAATGCATGTCGCCCTTTCCCTCTCCAGCGTTCCACTAAGCACTTCAGAATTTCCATTCCACAGTAAACACAGTTTCATACTGGCAACTCGTAAAATCTCTCTGTCAGCTCTTTGGCTGAAGAGTTTGGGCCAAAAACATGGGTGCCCATTATACATCGAGCACATTATACATGGCAAAGTACGTGGTAGTTAATTTTCTTCCACGATATTGCTCCAGTCTTTGTGCTGTCGTGCACGTCTATTATTCTGTTTCCAGTCTTCTTACACAGATATTCAAAATATGATTTCACTGCATAAGCTTTTTTAATAAGATTTGCCCATGTTGAAGAACTTCTTTTTCTTCAAAAATTCTAATTTTAATTTCCTAATGAATCTTGACTTAGTGACATTTCTATTATTATATTTTAAAGGAGTAAGGAAAAGTCTGCTGAAATATGTTTTAGTAAAATATGATAACATCTGTATAAGTGTGTACATGTTCTGAAGATCCTCTGAATGTTTTCTTCTAAAGTTAGCAATGTAATTAAAGGTAAAATTTTGGGTTAGCATAAGAATGTTCTGGAAAATACACCATCTTTAAAATATTTGCATATTAATTAAAAAATAGTAAACTCTTGTTGAAACATGAAAATATATGTTTGATCGGTCTCAGATATCATTACCGGGAGTGTTGCCCTTCAATATATTTAATATATAAATATAATTTATTTCAATACACAGACTTATAATAGTAGAAACATCACTCACAGATATTTTTAAAAGTCAGCATACCTTAGAAATGGCAACTAAAATATCAATGATTAATTTTTCTCCTAGACAAAATAAAATAAGTATATGCAGATGAGGCTTTCCAGAAATGTATTTATTGATTCTGTGACTACAGAGTAAACAATAAAGCTGGTGATTTTCAGACATTTTCACTGACTGGGAAGATAACAGCTGTTTTAGAAACTAAAGATACTCTGGTTTCTCTTAAGATCGTATAAATCTTCCGCCTTTTAGAAACTTAAATGTCCAAAGTTAGCATGCAAAAAAAATTGAAACATAGTTAATAAACATAGAACCATAGAGAACTCTTATTTTTGCTACAAAAAACATGAAATCTCATTTTTCTAGATTTAATAATAAGAAAAAAATAATATGGGAAAAAGTAAACCTCATGAGAATTTTTATCAGCAAATGTAAAGGTTATCATCATATTTTTTATTTTTTTAAAGAATTATTTGGTTATGTATATATGTTATCTGTTAATTTTTTGGTGTGGAATGATCTGAAATGTTTAGATCTGAGTAACAGTCCTGGTCTTTACTTCAAATATGAGTTCCTTCTCATTTTCTTGAGAAATTTTCTAACATATTTTTAATCAAATTAGTTTTACTACACTAAGAATTTTTCTTTAAACTGCAACATATATTTACAGTTAAAATGACCTACTTTCCCAAGACCATTGGCCAAAATATTTATGATAGCTACACTTACCAAATTGAGTAATGGTAAGGTTTCATCACAGATAACTTAATTCCCCTTAAATTTAAAAAGGAAGATGCACACAAGCTTCTATCATATTCATTATGTGTATTTCCACTTCTTGTATAAGAAGCACTTACTTCTGAATCAGCACAGAGAAAAAGTCATTTTACCAAATATCCATAAAAGAATGTACTATTCAATTTTATTTCTTTATTTCAATCGGTTTGATTGTTACAAGATAGAGCAAGTAATAGCCAAAAAAAAAAAAAAAAAAAAGACGCCTAAAATCTTTCTACTAAAATGTGTAGTGGCATAGCAAACGTGCTGGACCAAACAGACATGGAATATATCCCCACAAGATGGTCATGTGGTCATTCCCTTACAAACTGAGCTTTTGTGCTAGGATGAGTCATTTCGATTCCAATGTCTGTTTTTTACAAAGCTCACGATTTAATCAGTGAGAGAGATACCAAGCAGACAACAATACGGTGTCGCAGCCACAGCAATAGTGACTTTTACAGGCAGAAGAGAGCACAGGTGAGGAACTTCCAGGTGAACCTGGAAATTGGCAAGGAGTCAAGGAAGGGTTTCTAGAAAAAAGAAAACTGAAATGCATTGTCAAAATAGTTCAAATGGGTTAACATTTTCCATAGCAGTATTGATGAAAAAACATTGCACATTGATGGACATTATAAATAAAAACAATGAGGTGAAAAAGTGCATAGTGCATACGGAGAAACGTAAGCAGTTTAGTGCAGAGGCGTACAAAGTCTGAAGCAAGGAGTATGTAGGAACTGATTGGCAGGGATCAGGTCTGAGAAAGCTTTGCATGTCCTATTAAAAGGCTTGAGTTCTATTGAATCAATAGTTTGATGTCACTAAAGAGTTTGAAGCAAGATAATATAAATGCAAAGCTGAATTTTAGGCGGACTATTCTGGCCACACAGTGGAAGATAGATTTGCATATGACCAAAACAAACAAATGAACAAACCAGGAAGCTTCAGAAGCTTTCCTTTCCACAAATGGTAATGGTTGTAATAATCATGGAGGTCATAAAAGTGGAGCAGATTATTAACGTTTGAGATTAATTCAGGAAGTATACGCAGGGAGAGTGGCTTAGGTAAAGCAGGTAATGACAGCAGGAAACTCAGGTTTTATTGGTGGCTGGCTACAGAACAGTGCAAAAGTAAAGATAAACAACCAATAAGTAACCAGGAAGAATATGCAGTTATCACTGTGATTTTGAGGTGTCTCTACCACATACAGGTAAAGAGGTGGAGCAAGCCCTGGCTTATGAAGATCAGTGGATTGAGTGCTGGCCTGCAAACCAACGGGTTGCTGGGTCAATTCCCACTCAGGGCACATGCCTGGATTGCAGGTCAGGCCCCTGGTTGGGGGGCGTGCGAGAGGCAACCACACATTGATGTTTCTCTCCCTCTCTTTCTCTCTCTCTTCACCTCTCTCTAAAAATAAGTAAATAAAATATTTTTAAAAAGATGTGGAGTAATTTGGACATCGAATATGGAGTTCAGGAGAGGGATCTGTGCTGGAGATACAATTGAGAGATTCTTCAGCCCATCTATAATAATTAAAAGAGAGAAATCAGGTCACTCAAAAAGGGGACTAATAAATAAGAGGCTCAAAGAACCAAAGATGAAGCCCAGAGTTTTCTTAAGCAAAGGGACAAAAGAGGAAGCAAGTATAGGGAAAGGAGGAGAAATTTTGCAGGAAGTTAAGAGGGTCCAATGCTATGGAAATGAAGGAGTAAAGATTTTAGGAAATACACAGCTCTTCAGGGTGTCCAGGAGCAGTCTGTGTTACTGGTAAAGCAGGCTGGGTGGACGTTTCCTGTCGGGTATTCTCAGTGGGTAGAGCCACACAGACAGCTGGGTGCCTCCCTGTCCATGGCTGCATTTTCATTTTTAAGTAAAACAGTAGAGAAACCACATGTTGGAGATTACAGGTTACAAGAGATTATTGTGTTGGTAGCATTTTAAAGGTCAAACTAAAGTTGTCCAAGGACAGGGTGGAAAATGAAAGACAAATCTGGAGTTAAGATATGAAGCTGTGGAGTCAGGTAATAGAGATTGAGAACTACAGGGTCACATAAAGATGTTGCATTAATTTTCCACAGCTGCTATGACAAATAACCACAAACTAAGTCATTATAAAGCAGCAAAAATTTATTTTCTTATAGTTCCGTGACTTAGAAGCCCCACACATGTCTCACTGGGCCAGTATTAAAGTGTTGGTAAAATTGCACATTTTGCTGAAATATTTTTGTAGAAATCTGTTTTGTTGTCCTTTCCAGCGTCTAGAGGCTGTAGCTATCCCATAGCTCACGGCTCCCTTCGTCCAAGTTCAACACCAAGAACACTATATCTCTCTGACCATTGTCTTTTACTTACATCTCTATCTGACTCTCTTCTCTGTCTCACTTTAAGCACCCCTGTGATTACATTTAATTTACCCAGTTAATCAGGGTAATCTTCGTCTCCCAATTATAACCATAATTAAAGTCCTTTTGGCCATATTAATTAACATTCATTGGTTCTAGACATTCCAACATGGAGGTCTTTTGGGGAAGGCATTATTCTTACTCTGTTATCATACCCTTGCCTGTTCTTGTGTATGTTTGTGTATGTATGTCTGCACACACAAGAAAAGAGTCACATGCATATGATACACAGTATTTGCAGAACTTATGGTCTGTAAAGTCACTAAGAATGATGAATTAGAGCAGCAATTTTAAACCTCTTTCATCTCATGGTGTAACTGGACACAGGTCTGGCTTCCTGCCACTAGGAAACTCAGTAACTGAGAGGCAGGTGTTGATGTGAAGGAGAGTGGTTTATTCAGAAGCTGGCCACCTAGAAGACTGGTGACTCACATCTCAAAGCCCATGTCCACCTCTCTGTGGAGGCAGAGGTTTGTATAAAGAGGGAGAGGGGAACAGAACAAAGGGGACAAGGGAGGGGATTGAAAAGTTCTCTGTGTGAAGATGAGCACAGTTCAGTTCTACAAGGCCAGTGATGGTCTGGTGTATGCCATTCTGGTTTAGTCATCTTGGATTCACATAATCCTGACTTTACATCATCCTGGCTCCATGGTCGAAGGTCAGCAAATCTTCCAGAGCTGGGCTGCCTGTATCTTTTGAAGTTAGTTCCTAGGATTCTTATAGAATCATGTTGTTCATCTATAAGCTACATAGTAGTCAGAATCAGCACTTATAGAAACAATGTCAAAAGAATGGTGGGGAGGGTTACAATTTCCCACTATCACACTTTTCCACTGTTACAGTGGCACACATAAATCAGTTACTAAAGTTCTGCAACACACCAAAATATATATTATATATTTTTTGCTGATCTGACAAAAAACAGGTATAATTTTGATTTATTCGCAATGGACAGATGTCTTCGTATTGGTTGTTGTCATTTTTTTTTTTTATTTGACAATTTAGGGGAAAAGAGGTCAGTATCCTGACTGAATAGTCAGGTATTGCATGTTTTACAATTTTTTTGCAACACAGAAATGTGCGCTGGTTGAAAATCACTGAATTAGAGTACAAAAAACCATTATCTTAGACAAAATACAGACTTAGGTTCTGTGAGCTATTGGTCACACATTTAGGTTAACTGATCAATAAATCATCTTGTTTTATGTATATTTATTTAAAGACACTTTACTTAATATATATTGTTGACTTATTAAGGTTGAACTAACAACCCATAGCTCTATACCTAATGCCTGATTGAAGTTTACCTAACACAAGTTTTTTTTTTTTTCTTCTGTAAAGCATAAAGCCTTCTGGCTCTTAGGAACAGGAGGTATCACTTCCCCTCTATGCTTAGTTTCATTTTAAATAGTGAAATGAACAAAAGCAGAAAAAAAGGAAAATGTAGTAGTAAATACACCACAAAAAGGAAGAGTCACGCCTTGTTGGACCTCAGCTGGGAATGCTGGTGCCAAGTAACTCAATCTTTTCAGTGTTCATTCACGACCACAGATAGCTACAAAGTTATGTGGGCTCAGAAGTACATTTTGGGACTTCCGCCAAGATGGCGGTGTAGGTGGACGTGCTTTGCCGCCGCGCACAACCAGAGAGTTTAAACAACGAACGCAATAGCGAAAAATAAACAACCAGAACCGACAGAATCGAACTGAAGGGAAGTCCGACACCCAGGAAGTTGGAGAGGACGAACAGCCAGGCCGGTAAGCGGGGCAGAACCAAGCAGAAGAGCAGAGTGAGAGGCAGTTTGCCCAGAGAGACTCACACCGTGAGCGCCTAAACAAAACATGACCCCGAGCAACGGGTGAACCCCGCAGGCCAGTGGCGTATCCGGAGAGGCCAGGGGGAACCAGCAAGGCCAAGACTAGCAGAGGAGGCAGTAAGGAACTAGGGAGCAGTGGGTAATAGGGAGCAGACGGTGATCGGCAGTTGCCTTTGCTTCTTCCCAGGCCCCGCCCCCAGAGGAAATGTCACAAAAAAAGTGACCCAGGTTACTGGACACCGGCAAACACCTAAGAATCCGACAGGTGCTCCGAGATAAAAAGAATGAAAATGGCCAAAATGAAAGATCAGAACAAAGTACAACTAACGGATGATGACATAGTCAACCTATCAGATGCTCAGTTTAAAACGCTGGTAATCAAAATGCTAACAAAACTGGAAGAAAGGTGGAAGCAAATAAATAAACAAATGAAGAACATGATAAAAATAATGAGGGATGATCTACAGGGAACCAATAGGGAAAAAAAGGAAGCTGGGACTCAAACCAATAGTGCAGACCAGAAGGAAGAAACAAGAATTCAAAAAAATGAGGAGGGTCTCAGGAACCTTGGAGACATTTGTAAACGACCCAACATCCGGATCATAGGGCTGCCTGAAGGACAAGAGGAACACCAAGAAATTAAACGTATTTTTGAACAGATAATGAAGGAGAACTTCCCAGATCTGGCAAAGGAAATAGGCTTCCTGGAAATCCAAGAAGCTCAGAGAACCCCAAAGAAGTGGGGCTCAAAGAGGAACACACCAAGGCACATCATAATTATATTACCCAAGATTAAGAATAAGGAGAAAATCTTGCAAGCAGCAAGAAAAAAGGAGACAGTTACCTACAAAGGAATTCCCATAAGACTGTCAGCGGATTTCTCAAAGGAGACCTTCCAAGCAAGAAGGGGCTGGAGAGAGATATTTCAAATCATGAAAAGCAAGGGCCTACAACCAAGAATAATCTATCCAGCAAAACTTTCATTTAGAATAGAAGGGCAGATATAGTGCTTCTCAGATAAGGTCAAGTTCAAGGAGTACATCATCAAGCAGCCTCTACTATATGAAATGTTAAAAGGTTTTATATAAGGACTCATGAGAGAAGGCACTGAGGCCAGATCAGCTAACAGGGAACTCAGATCAGCCACAGCCAAGACACTTGTGAGGTAAGCAAGCAAAATACAACCAGAGAAACAAATTATAACCAGAGACATTGAAATTTAGAACAATCTGGCAGTAACCAGAGGGGAGGGGGAAGGGGATAATGGGGACAAGGGTATTCAGGAACTGCTATAATGGACACATGGACACAACCAAGGGGGAGGGTGGAAGCAAGGGAGGGAGGTGGGTTTGCCTGGGTTCGGTGGGGGGGCCTAAATGCAGACAACTGTAATTGAACAACAATAAAATAATTAAAAAAAAAGAAATGCATTTTGGCGAATAGGCATATTTTAAAATGCAGAATTTATGAATAATGAGCATTGATTATAATTTTGTCCAGAAAGTATATGGCTGTGCAATATGAAAAATAAAGACATTTATTAAAGAAGATGCAAGATACAAGGAACAGTGTACACAGAATTATGATGCTCCTTGGGACCTCACGCAGTTCTCCCAATTGCCATCAGCTGCCCTGTGGTATTTCCCTGAATCTCATCAATGATCTGAAATCTCTTCCCTTTCAAAAGGGATTTCAGTTTTGGGAAAAGCCAGAAGTTGCAAGGTAGCAAATCTGGGCTCTAGGTGTTTTGAGTCACTTGGATGATTTCATGGTTTGCCAAAAAAACTCTGCATGAGATATGATGCATGAGCAGGCATGTCATTGTGATGAAGCTGCCAATCACCAGGTTCCTGTAGCTGTAGCCTTCTGAGTCATTATAATAATTTCCATATAAGAATGTTCATGCTTAATGCAAAACTTGATGCAGATTCTTTGTTCTACTTACTGAGTCATTTTGAATGGGATGGCCACATGGTACACAAATTCACTCAATGTCGTCTACTGCCCCCACTGACTAATGCAGTGAAGTCATCATTGTTCAAACATGCACATTCCAGTCCACTCTCTTTGGCTGCCAGGTTAGATTGATGTCATGCAAATTGTTCTCATTATATTAACAATGGTTGGACTTTTTATGGCCAGGCCTCGTATATCCACACATATGTCCACATACATATGTATGAAACTCTTTGCAAAAGAAAATATAATCTAATATGTATATTAACCAACTTTGAGAAATATATTAGTACATTTAAATATCTCTTGATTTAAATTATCAAAATTGACGATGTGGATATTACTTTCAACTCTTTATAAACTTTTCCTGAATCCCCTACTATCTCTTCCTAACAGCATCATTTCATGGTTAATTTAATTAAAAATGTAGTTAAAATAATAAAATCAGTGAAATGTAAAAGACAACATTAATAAATAGACAAAGACAGTTGTCCTGTATTAGTTCTAAAAGACCATATAAAATGACATGCATGAAAGGGGGGAGAGCTGGTCTTTATTACTTGAGCAGAGACATTTTTGAGGTGCTCCATTGTTATGGAATGAGGGAAAATCATGAGAAAAATGCTGGTAGCCAGGAGGAAAACACAGAGTTAGAAAAAATTATATCTGAAAAGAATTAAACACATTTTATGTTTTCATTAATTTACAAACAAGGAAAATTACTGTGTGGTCTTCAGTAGGATGAAATGAGCCACTTCGAAAATGCTACTAGTACATCTTCCTACCATATGGAAATATAAAAATAAAATCCTTTGTGTGCTTTGCCAAATTAAAATTAGACAATGCCAACCAAATTAAATCTTATTGGAATTTCAAATGTAGCTGCCTAATTTCTTTTAATAGAGTCAAGATATTCTGGCATGCAATTGAGGGTAAAAAATACAGGAGGGTGAATGTATTATTTACTCATACAAGTGAGTTTATGTGTTTCTGTGCAAATATCTGTGCTTCTATGTTGGTGTACCTCTGTGCATGTGTAGACACAAAACTTAGAAACTGATAATTTTTTTAGACTTTTTAAAAAATATTTTATTTATTTATTTTTAGAGATAGGGGAAGGGAAGGAGAAAGAGAGGGAGAGAAACAGCAATGTATGATTGCCTCTCACATGGCCCTCACTGGGGACCTGGCCTGCAACCCAGGCATGTGCCCTGACTTGGAATCGACCTGGGACTCTTTAGTTCCCAGCCCGCGCTCAATCCACTGAGCTCTACCAGCCAGGGCATAAATTGATAATAATTTAACACTGTCTCTATTTCATGTCATCTATACCTAAACTTGCTCCAAACTCCTAATCTCTTTCACATGAGAAAAACATGTCCATCAGATTGATTGAGACAATAAAACTACATATTATCTTTTATTCCCGTCTTGATTTTACACCCACATCTAACACATCATCAGAGCCTCCGAATTCTAACGGTGCAGCTTATGTTGATCTACCCATTTTCCCCATCTCCACTCTACCAATTTATTTCAAGCTACTTTTTTTTTCTCCCAGACCTTCTTTTGAATAGTCTCTTAAATGGTTTCCCAACTTCTACTTTTGTCCCTATAAAATAAGTTCTTCAAAAGCAGATACATATAATTTTAAATAAAAACCGTGCACATTATTTGTTGCTTGATGCCGTACAGTTACTTTCTGTTTATAATCTAAATTCCTAAACAATTTGTGTGCCTTTGCATAATTAGGCCGTTGCTTATTCCCAACATCATCTTATACAGACACCTCTATTCTTTTTTCTCATGTTAAAGTCGTCCCGGCTTTAACCCCCAACACCAAACACAGCCTCACCCTGGGACCTCTGTCCTAGCCCCTTTGTAAAGTCTGACAACTCCTTCACTTTCTATACCTGTTCTTTTTTTTTCCCCTTAACTCTTACAGAAATTTTAGTGATACCATTGCATGTTTTAAGATTTCTTTCTCTTTTCCATGTTCAGTAGAGTGTAAACTCCAGGAGAACAGGGACTTACTTATCTTATGTTCCGTCCTTATATATAGATTAGCCCCTTGCATCTAAGAAGCCTTTATCTGGTCTGTGTTTAATTCAAGTGAAACTATTGTTATAGACATAAAATGTCATATGCAATATTAGTTTCACAGGATGAAGAAACAGTAAAATATTAATTAAATAAGTCCAAGTTGTGGTGATAGGCCATATGTGTAGTAATATTTATCCATTCATTTATGCATTTAAATGCTATTTCTTTTAATTTAAATGAGTTGTACATAATATTTACTATGGTTATTTATTTTCTACAAATGATAAGAATTAACTCCATATTTATAGAACTACTAAATTTTGCTCAACACTGATGATATAAAAATGCAAACAATCTCAAAAGGGTTTTTAGTATGAATGGTTCCTAGAATATTTGTTGGTCAAGGCTTGACAAAGAAATTCATACCTAATTTGAGCACATACAGGTATTATCTATCTTATGTAAAAATTATAAATATTTTAAAATGCATTTATTTTCTATGTCTAAGATTGATGCCATATGGATAAAACCAAAGGAGGGTAGGATGAAGGGGGGGAGTGGGGATGGCTGGGGATGGGGAAGGGGTGGGATAAAATGGAGACAATTGTATTTGAATGACGATAAAAAATAAAAAGATAAAAAGAAAGAAAATAAACTACAATTACAAAGAAATACAAAAAGAATGTAAGTTATAGAAGAACAAAACAAAATATCCTCTTAAAAGCAAAAATTAATGGTAAAGATTATTAAAAATGGGAACTTATGCCAACAAATAGGCTATTTCAACAAATTTCAAAAGTTTAAAAAGATTGGACATAGTTCAATTATGAATAAGCCACAACCCTGCATATATTTAGAGGAAGCCGCACAAAAGATAAAAACTCTCTCTCGGTTAGAATTGGAGATGCTCCGGTCCCAGTGATAGCAGGTATTGATATGGAGAAGAAAAAGTATAAACTGAAGTGAAGAGGTTATTTAAAATCATTGGTTCTCAAAAGCATGATTGTAAATGAAAAGAAAATTGGTCATTGGATTTCATCAAAGACAATTCTAAGCAACCAACTGGAAGAACACTTTTGCAAATCATGTATCTAAAAAAGGACTTATATCCTATGTAAAATTTGTAAAGAACTCACAAAATAATTATTCTGAATGGAAAAAGCCAGACAAAAAGTGGCTATATACTGTATGATTCCAAATATGTAAAATTCAAGAAAACTAAAATTGAGAGTGACGGAAAACAAACCAGTGGTTGCTTGTAGAGGGAGGGCTTATACAGAGTTGCATACGGTAACTTTTTTTTTTTAAGATTTTATTTATTTATTTTTAGACAGAAGGGAAGGGAGAGAGAAAGAGAGGGAGAGAAACATCAATGTGTGGTTGCCTCTCATGTGGTCGCCACTGGGGACCAGGCCTGCAACCCAGGCATGTGCCCTGACTGAGAATCGAACCGGGACCCTTTGGTTCTCAGCCTGTGCTCAATCCACTGAGCTACACCAGCCAGGGCCACATATGGTAACTTTTGCAGGAAACTTTTTGGGAGTAGTAAATATGTTTTTTTGGGGGAGTAGTAAATATGTTTATTAAATTGATTGTGGATAATAACTGTTTATTATATTGATTTTCTCAGGCCTATACATGTGTAAAATGTACCAAATCATGTACATTAACTTTAAATATATGTTGTATGTAGCATGTTAATTATATCTCTATAAAGCTATTAAAAATTAAAAAAACCTTGGTTTGCTTTCAGTTCATCTGTATCAAAAGAGCTATCATTTATTTCCCAGATATACTTCATATGATTCTCTAGGGACAATAGGTGAAATATTTGAAGGGAATTCATTTTCCTCTAGATTGTTGTGTCACAGATTAAAATAGAAGGTCTCATTGCCACATCCCTGTCTTGCCTCAAAAAACCTGCAGTCAAAATTCTCACTGGTAAAACAGTCCGACCTCTTAGTAGATGAAGCCCACCCAAACTACCGACATTATGAGCCCTAAGCATTACCTAGTACACGTCTTATGCCAAGCACAGACCACCAAGCATTTGCAGGGTGCTGTAAACATGGAAAATACTTTAAAAATATTTTTTAAGTAAAAGGATCAAGAGGATACAAAGCTAATTGAGAGACTAAAACATAACTAAAAGCAAATGCAGGATAAAACAAATTCTCCACAGTTATTAAAACCAGAGAATTTATTGAAGAAACTAGCTATTAAACAAAGCAAAATGCTACAGAAATTCAATACTCGGGATCAGGAATGAATTCACTAATGGTCAGGCATTAAGTTCATTGAAATTGTTGAAATATAATAATTGCAAAAGAACTAAATACAATGAAGGACAAGAAATTTCTAAGATTATGGAACAAAATGAAAGAAAAGAAAATATGAGCCCTGGCTTGTGTAGCTCAGTGGATTGAGTGTGAGCTGAGAACCTTAGGGTCATCGGTTCGATTCCCGGTTAGGGCACATGCCTGGGTTGTAGGCCTGGTACCCAGTGGCGACCACATGAGAGGCAACCACACATTGATGTTTCTCTCCCTCTCTTTCTCTCTCCGTTCCCTTCTGTCTAAAAATAAATAAATACAATCTTTAAAAAAAAAGAAAATATGAGCGAAAATAGGTAAAAAAATAATGTGGGGTCTAAGATCCATCTAATGCAAGTCCCAGAAGGAAGAAAATAATGGAATGTAAAAAATAATGCAAGAAATTATGGTCAGTAATTTTCTATAATGGGAGAAAAATTGAGTCTTTTGATTAAAAGCGTTCAGTGACCAGAAGTGATGACAAGTTATTTACATGTAGGTATAACAACTTAAATGCTTGTAGGAATGGAAAAAACACAAAAGAATAATAATTAGAGTGACATTGGACTTGATATCAGCAATAAAAGATGCAAGAGACAACTGAGCACTTACTTCGATTTTCTGAGAAAAATGATTTAGGACAAAGGAGATTGCACTGTTATTTATTAGTAACTAAAGAATAGTCTCATTCATACAGGCAGGTTACAGAATGTTTACCTCTTTCAAACTTCTTGAAGAATTTTCTTAGAGTATATATCAGGAAAACGGGCAATAAAGAGAGGGCAGAAGATCTCAGAAAGTCGTTACTCTCCAAATCTAGGACAGTACCAAATGGAAATTCAGCCTCAGCAGGAAGGACTAGGAGAAAGATTTTTCAAGGTAGTAAAGAGACTTGATAGAAAACAGACAATGGTTGTAAGTGTGGGAAAGGAAGACGCAGCATTTAACAGGACGGCTTACATGGGAGCATATAGGGGAGATAACAAGGAAGTGATGATCAAGCTATGAAGTGGTAAAATATGTAAGTATTTAAATACATTGAATGACTATAAAAGAATTAACTAAATTTTAGTGCTCAATACAAACCAAAAAATCCTATAGAGAAGGAAATTAATAAGAAGACATACAATTTGGCTGAGTATAAAAAATACATTATGTGGTAATAATTTGAAGACTGTATATTATTTTCTAACTTTTAAATTAAACCTATAGACTAAGTACCAAAGATTTTCTCATACTTGTAAAATAGAACTATTAATAACATTGCAGCTAAATGTCAGTAATTGGAAAATCAAAGGTAGAACTGAAAGAAGATAGGATGTAGAATGGGACAGGAAGACTAAAAAAATAAATAAAACAGAAAAGCTAGTAACTTCATCTTACATATTGGGATTAAAGAATTTAAAAAACTTAATTGAGGTTTAAGTATATTGTCATGTTAGAAAAATCAATCAATGAAAAACCTAAAAACTATAAATATCAGATATTAAGAAAGGAAACGTGGAAGTGAAGATGATACAACTTATTTAAATCTATAGATTTCTTTTTGGGTGATGAAAAATAGTTGCATTTGTTCATTCAAGAATAGCACTGTAAACACAATGTCTAGAGTAATAAAGCTAAATAAATAAAAAAATAGAAATAAAAATATTTAAAAATATTACAGCAAGGAGAAGAGCCAAGGATGGAGAAGGAGAAAATAGGGAATGATTGGTATTCAATATAACATGTTCTATTTTTTAAATTTGATTCCTAGTTCATTCATTACTTTCATAAACATGACTGCTTAAAATCAATTAATATTAAATTTGATTTTGATTTACAATCAGTAGTAGCTGACTATTTTATGATCATATCTGTATCATAACCAACCACACTGCTTTACACATATCTGTTTGATTAGGGTTTTTTTCTGCCTAGTCACTAATGGCAGCTGGTAATACCAGATAATTTCTGGGGTTAGTACTCAACCTAACCTAATAGAAAGCCCTCCCCTTGCCTCCAGCACCCTCTCCTTCTACCCTCTCTCAAAGATATAAAGATCTTTTTTCTCTTAAGTTCCCTTCAGAACTGACAGAATTCACTGTCCATTAGTATTTGGATCTTCAGCTCTTGAAGGTCAAAATAGTAGCAGAAACATAAGGGGTAAGAAAAATTCCTGCTTTCCCAAAGAAAGTCATGGTAATGGTTTATATGTGTATGTGTTCTGGATTTTACACTTTTCTCAAGCAGATTCACAACTTCATTTTAAAATTTTCAGTAGTTTCCAGTAGAACTTAGAATTTTTATAGCAAAACAGCTTTACCAGGGAGCACATGAACAAAAAAGAATAATTAAAAATATATTTTTTTAATTTATTCCAATGTGAGAAACCTCAGAAAATGAATGTATCAAAGAGCAAGTTCTAACTTATTTATGTTTCTTCGTTATTGACTGATATCATGGATTTTCTGGGAATTTTATAAGTCAGAAGTTCAGGAAAACCACAACCCTGAATTACAACCACAGCTTCATATTCAAATCCAAACACCAAACACTGGTATTCTTGTATTTAATCTTTTCCGTCCATTAGCTCCCTTGTAGCTATCTGGCCTTGTCTTTTATTTTTCATTTTTTAGCAAGCATTTATTTATATCCTAGGTTTACTACACTGCACTCAAGGCTTTGACCAAGTGGTTTGTTCCTGAGTAAACATGGAGTAGATTATCTTTCCATCAATGAAATCCACAGGGGTATTCTAAATTTTTTCTTTGCCAGTTAACTCATTCATGCTTCTTACATTAAATGAACTTAATTTAGCTCCTTAGGTGAGCCTAAAGCCTCAAAGAACATTATCTTTAAATTCTAGTCCCTTGCCTCTTCCTGAGAGTCTACTCATGTCCCACACATGTCAAAAGATAATCTTAAAAGAAAATTTTTAATATTTATTTTGCTCTGAACTATTATTAATGATGTATTTATAATTTTGCTAAGTTGTAAATACATATATATAACTTAGATGATTTGTTACACTTTTTAAAAAATACATACATGTTTTTCACAAAACTCAAATGCCTTGAAGAACCAAGCAGGATAATCACTTTTTTTAATTAATCATTTCTATACAACATGTCATCATATCTAAGGCTCTCCATAAGACATATTATATATTTTATGTCACACTAAAGAAAAGACATGCTTCCAATTAAACTATGATAAAATACACATTAATTAGAATGCTTACTTTAAGCCCATTTTTGAAACTACTATAATCAATTTAAACATACTTTATCAACTATCTTCTTCATATATTTATAAAAAGAAGACACTAATAAATAATAGAATAGAAATAATTCTAAAATATTGCCCCACTTAAAGTCTCTCAATCTTTTTCCAACCCATGTCCACAGTATTTTTGTTCAATATCATTATCTTTATATTAAGAATATTGATAAGATAGCATTTCTTAGAATGGTGCTCTTCTCTAGCTTCCCAGATTTTTATCCAAGTTACTGCCTCCAATTCTGAAAATCCTGATGCCATCACAATCTTTGATCTTTCTAGGAAGTGTAAGCAGGTTTTTCATACAGCACCCAGGCTTCTATCATTTCCTCAAGAGTCCTTAAATAGCTTAGCTGACTGAAATGTTGAGGAGATGCAGATGTCCCGTCAGGCTACATAGGATTCCAACCAGTCTGTAAAGCCATTTCAAAATGGCTGCTGCTCAACAGCATCTGAAAAAGGTCATCAATTTTAAGATTCATCCAATTTCCAAAACATAATATGACAAAATGTCCATCCTCCAAAGGAATATGGTTAAATAAATAGTTAGAGGTGTTGAAAACCAGACAGTAAATGCAGTACCGGAAGACATATACAGTTAGGA
>PVJI01012887.1:0-49819 GCA_004026765.1 Micronycteris hirsuta | reverse complement strand
GGGGGAAGCATGCGCAATCAGCACCACTATTATCTGCCAATCAATAACTCGCATCTCCTAACATCATCCTAATTTTCACCCCACCCCACAAATAGTATATAAGTCTTCAGGACTAAGGACTTGGGGCCTATCTCGCCAAGCTTGGCAAGACCTGTTCTCTCCCTTGAGAATGACAAATTCTGCTTGCACACTACTTGACTTACTGATCTGTAGTTTTTTACTGTGTTGACAAGAAGAACTGAATTTTCGACAACAGAGAGATCAAGCAGAAAGGAAAAAGGACTCATGGACATGGACAGTAGTGTGGTGATTGCCAGTGAAGATGGTGGTAAAGGGGGAAAAATGGTAATGGAAATAAATAAATATAGATAGATAGATAGATAGATAGATAGATAGATAGATAGATAGATAGATAGTTAAAGCCTTAATTCTTATAATATTTTCATAATATAAAAATTCCATTAAGATATCATCTAGCTATGATTCAGGGGCTGGAAAACAAAAAACAAGTAATAATATGACCCTTTTGTAAATATCTGAACAATTAAATATATATAAAATAGGAAAAATTATTTTTCTTAGGCATATTCATTATAATAAGGAGTATAAAAATATTTCTGAATCTTAAGTATTAAATTGCCAGGTATAAATCTAGGATAATGCCACATAAACATTTGCTCAAAAAATGTTTTCTGTACATTCTTTAAATGATGATTTAAAATTTTGTTTTTCTGACCAGCCATGCATGACAGAGTATACATGCCTTATTCATAATATATGAGAAACTGGAAAATATTTTGTGATGAGAGGAAGAATTATAGAATCTTTAAATACAACGACTGAATATTCTATGTGTAAAGAAGTTGGTTGTATTCTTTATCCCCAAACTATAACTTTTAAATTAATGTAGAAAAATCAATCACTCTCAGATCAAATGAAATCAGAACATATAAATCAAGGAACATAAAAACACTGACACATGAGGTATAATCAGAAGGGGGAAAAGGTTGGTTTAAAGTTTTGAGGGTATTCAAAACATCTGAAAACACGGTGAGAACTAGAGCTGTATCCACTAAAATATCTATATACCCCTCTCCCCAAAGTTCTGTAAAACTGCAAATGCCAGCATTATTTCTTGAGAGTTGTGCAGCCTCTTGAGAGTTGTCATATCCCCTAGTTTAGGAACCCTTGGCTTAGATCAAGGATCCAGGGTGAGACTTGGATGTTAAACTCTAAGGCTGCTAACCTGTACAGAAAATAGTGTGCAAGCCAAACCTTGCATAATACAGACCCCCAAAGAGGCCAACCTCTACAAGCTGCTAAGAAGTCATGGTTATACAGATTTTATGGGCTCTGACAATGGCTCAGTTGTCCATGAAGGTAAGGACACCAGCTTTGCGTCATTATTTGGGTTATAAAGGCTGGTTAATTCAACCAAATTTATCAAAAATTTTGCAGGAGAATAAAATTATACTCCAAGACCCCTTGGAGAAAAGAGGCCCACTGCCTAATGATGCCAGTTATGTTAGGAAATGAAATCCAAAAAAGAAACGCTGCAATCCAGAGGTTGCTATCAAATGAAACAAGCGGAGCCTCTTCCCTACTTTAGGCAAAGGACAAATGCTCTGTTGTTCCAAAGCACCTCCCTCTGCCTTTGGTCGGTCAGTATGCAGATCATTACCACTAAGGAGGCCACATAAGCTAGTCAAATGCAAATGCTCTCCTGGTTGTGGCTATTGATCTTTTTGTGTACAGCCCATACAAGGGTTGCCAGTAGTTCCCTCAGGCTTGATCCTGTCCCAGTGAAATGAGGGGGCACAAAATCAGCCAGGTGAACAACTGGACCAGAGGAAGGCTGAGCACCAGGAAATGGTGGGCCCTGTTAGAAGCTCTTCAGCCAACTCGTTAGGGGATGTAGATTCTGATCCAGGGCTCACATCCCTTTACACTGAATGGTAACAATAGAATCCATGTTTAAATGAGTCACTTTTTCTTCATACCGTGCCTTAAATTCTGTTACAGACAGAATGGCCCTCCCAATGTAAGCAGATGAGACCTATCTTGCTGGCAGGCTTGTGTTCTGATGATCTTCCTACAGTCTTAATGGAGTGACCTCTGGATTGTGAAGCTGCCATCTACAAAATGTCTCTCCAGTTAAGCCATCAGTGTGCTCAGAAGGCCAATGCATTGTGACTGGAGTCCCACAAAGCTTGGTCACAGTCCTCGTGCACTCCTTTGCAAGGAGTACCTCAGACAATCTGAATGAAGCTCACTGAGATGTCCTTAACTTGATGTAGAGCTCATGCTTATACTTCCATCCTGAGCCGGACTTCTGGCATATATTGTCAGAATTTAACACCAACCTGGCACTCCTACCTCTCATGGATCTCAACCTGCAAAGCCACCCTCCCGCTGGCTGGCCGGATCTCCTCTGCACCAGGAGGGAAATGGATGGCTGTGCTGACTGTCAGCCTGGACACTGAGTTGCAAAATCCCTCCAGTGGATGGACTCTGAGGACCCTATAGAATACTATTTTTATAAAATAGCTAACTGCTTGCTTTGTGAACCTTGCCTCTATAAAAACACTTGCAAAACCTTGAGTAAGTCCCCTGCCAACTGCCTGGCAGCACTACGTATCATTTTACCTTTATGGCAAGCCAAGTCATTTATTCTGACTCACACTAGCCACAATGTGACACTTCTCTGCAGTACCCCTAGCTTGACCTTCTTTGATCCCAAGGTTAGGGACCTCTTGCTGCCATGACTGCTGCTCCATGTACTAAATTTCAGTTACTGCCTTTACTTTCCACCAGCTGCTTTACACAACAGACCCTACTCCCCTCATTACTCCCACCAGTGCGGCCAGCACCTCTTTCATGCCTAAAATTGCTACCTCCTCCCCTCTCCACATCTTATTCATAAGCCCCTCCCTGTTGTACACCACAACCCTGTTCCATAGTACAACCATGTGAACCAGATTTAACAGACCAAATACACCCACATAAAAAGATAAGACAGCAGCCCAGGCCTTGCAAGCAAACTGATACTGGATCTGTCACTATGCAGGGCCAGACATGTCATTATCTCTGACGCGGCTATTCCTAATGACCAGCCCCTTGTGATAAGTCCTTCCAAAACACCTCAAGACACATTTAAGCTTACAAAACTCCTTGCTTATTTTGGTTTCCATTGAAGATTCTGGCCTTGCCCCAAAGCACACCACAAAAAGCCCTGAATAAAAGCAAATCCCCTTCCAGCCATGCTCACTCTCTCTTTGCCTGCACACTGCCTTGATCTCCCTGAGTGGCCCCTTGAGGCATGCCCTCTACCTCCTCCAGGACCTGTGAGCGATGCATTTTCCATTTCATTTTCTCTTGTGATTTTTTGTTGAACCTTGGCTTACCATCTGACATCACAGGGCTAGGCTTAACAAATGCCACTGGAACGAAGTCAGGACAAGGAGCCTGGGGCCTTTCTATGTGCTCTTATTCTAATTCTCAGGTTGACTTCTTACCTTTCAGGTCTCTGTTTAAATATTATTTATTCAGCCTCTCTGTCCATCATATTTAAATTAGGGCCCTCACCTTATTCCTCCTTCCAGGGATAGTTTTGAATAATTACCTTGTTTTAATCCATCATAGTATTTATAGTTTATTAACTTTGTTACTTTTTCATTGTCTGTCCCCTAAATTATAATGTCCATATCTTGTTTATTATAATGTCTGCAATATGTGGGGCAATGATCTGCAAATAGTATACTAAAAATTACATCTGTTAAATTAAAAAGAATGAGCAGCTAGACTCTGAAAATCAGAACAATGAAGAACTTCAAAATATCTTCTACATTATTATTTTATTTTCAAGCAACTTTTGGGATTTTTAAAAGGAAAAAAAAGATTTCAGAACTAGAGTTCTAGAATTTTAGTAATTTCTGCCAGTGAATTATTCAGCCAAGAAAGAAACTGACATTCATTTGAAATGTGAAATAATAGTCCTCATTTGTCATAGTCTTGGTTATTCATACTGAAGTATTTGTAACTAAAAGATTTTGCAGAAAGTTTCACCAGAAGTCATCATTATAAAATTATATATTTAAAGCAGCTAATATTCATTTAAAATTATCTTAGACTGTATCTTTAGATACAGATAAATTAAATCACAATCTTTAAAAAAGTTGTTAATTTCATCAAACATAGAAAGAATACAAAAATAGCCCAGCAATAAAACAATGCACAGGACTCTGCCAAGGTGCCTTCTGCTAGTGGTCCGTTCTACGGTCCTTCTCCTATGCATTTGAGCCCTTTCTTTTCCTCCTACCTCTGATCTCTCCAAATGAAGAATTATTTCAGCTTCTCAAGAACAAATAGATTTGTGACCCTAACAATCTAAAAGGAACATTAACAGCTCCCATACACTGGGAGTCTAGCAACTGATACAGCAGATGACAAACACAGATGGAAATTTTGCTACTTTCCTGGGATCTGTGAATGCTAAACATTTAGAAACACATTCTTCTCTCTCTGCCACCTCATCTTTACTAATAGTTCTTGCCAGCTGTTGCCCAGGAAAGAGAAAAAATATGATTGTTTCAATTTTCTTTGTTATCCCTTGTGCAATTTAAAGAATTTAAATATGATTTTCAGACACTATGCTTTAAGGAACTGACTACAAAAAAAGTAAATAAGATTGTATCTGGCATCTAGTTTCCCACCTTTTCAATGGAAATGGAACCTTCATTGGCCTGTTGGATGGATCCACAGGTACCAGTATTAATTCAGCTTTCTGCCTTGGCTATCTCAATTGTGAGGTGATTAAGCTGAAGGATTAAAGCAAAATTCTTTTAGAATTTTCTTTAAAAATCAGGTAGCTGGAAATAAATATATCCTTAAAGTTTAAAATGAGTGAGACAAAAAAAAAAAAAAAAAGCAATGACAACACCAGAAACAGAGCCCCAAAAAAGGGTGCATTTACAAAGTCCAGAATTTCCTTTACTTTTCAATAAATTTTTCTCTTTGCCCTGGATGAGGGTGGGTGGTAGGGGGAGAGGGGAGAGAGAGAGAGAGTGTGTGTGTGTGTGTATGTGTGTGTGTGTGTGTGTGTGTGTGTGTGTGTGTGTGTGTGTGTGTGAGGGGAGGGAGGCAGGCAATGCAGACCAAAACAAACACAACATCAAAAACAGTCAGAATACATTACTAGGGTTAAGAGTCTCTTTCCTATCATCTACTTCCTCTAATTTCTGAGAGAAAATTGAAAATTTAAAATTGAAAGAAAATATACTAAAAGGAAAATTGTGAAAGATTGTGTTTAATCATCCTACGTCTGATTTTTGTCTATATTTTATGTATATTATTGTTCAATTTCAAGCTGTTGAAGTATAGGAACAAAGTTACTAAGTTTTGCCTAATGTTCAGCTCTTTGTAAATATGCATTTCTCAGGGTTTAAAATTAAGTGTTTTGCATGACTTGCCTGAAGTCTAACACAGCAAGAGACACACTTATTAGTATGCATTATTCTTTGAAGTCATGAGTGCTTTAATGTTGTCCCTACTTTCTCCAGCTTTTAAGTGTAATCACCTCAGTTTTAGAGAGCCTATAAAATTCCATCTGTGAGTTGATTCCTAACCCTGTGAGTCACATTAACCAGGTATATATGGAGTCCATTGGCAGAAAGCAGGAGTTTTTAGCAACCAGCATCTTTCAACATAATTATTCTTTCAATGTTTTATGTGTTCTTTCTTACCCATGTCTTAAATATGACAGCAAAAAAGTGACCTGCACTCCTGACTTCCTTGGGCTTGCCTTATGGGATGTTAATTAAGCATGTCCACTGCAGGGATCTAGAGCAATTATGCATCCAACAGCACTTATTCATTTTACCTATTTTAGGGTAGGTGTATAAAGTACAGATTAAATCAAAATGTCTTGTGAGATGGTAGCATCTTGGTTAATTTTAATGGTGTTTTCCATATTTATAAACATTACTGGCTGCAGACAGATCTTCTGCCCCAAATGGCTAAGCTCTGGCTCCTTTTCATTTATTTCCTCTGCAGTTTGTTTGCCTTGTGCTCTGCATGGTTTAGGTCATAACCTAAAGATGCAGAATTTTACCAGGTGATCATCATGATGTCAGCTAAAACTTTTTTATGTTTTTAGTAGAGGACACAGTCTATCTTCCAATAAAATAAAACCTCAATAACTTACAAAATGTGTAACTCTTAGAACCTCCAAATTTTACAATAAAACAACAAATAATTTTTTTAAAGATATGAAAACTGTAAAATGAAATTGCTTGAGCATGTAATAAATCCTTCTTTGGCATGAAGCAACATGATATTTAATAAGGATAAGAGCCAAAAAATATGGCAGGTTGAACCATTACTCAAGTACAAAATATAATCATACTTGTTAGTAACATGTAAATAAGATCAATATAAATTAAAAAGTGTCTATATAGAATGCACAAGGTATTCCATCCACATGAGAGACAAAGGAACTTCTCACTGTCTACCAGAGAGTTTAAAGCACATTTCCACAGTGCTAATTCCTGAGAATAATCCCCTTTCTCCACTTCTAGCTCTCCTCTACATCTAAAATCCAGGTTGTAGGGTTCTGGTGCTAAAAAGAGACCAAATATCTGGTAACGTGAGATTTTACTGGATGAAAGTCATTATAAACTGTAATTTCTCACCAATAACAGCATTGTTACATCCCGGAGAGAATGATGTCTACAGGAATCAAGGCAGAATGTCATTAGTTAGGCAGCTCGGTGTCAGCAGAACACTGGATTTTAGCAACTTTCTCCCAGATCTCCCATCACGCCACAACCATTGCAATGAAAACCAGCTACAGTGACCACAAATCACACTCTATCCCCAACAACCTCACAGTAATATTAAATCCCATGCCACGTATAGTGGTTACACATGAAGACATAAAATATCTTCTCTTCTTCCCAGGTCAGTGCTCCGAATAAAATTACTTATATTGATCATATCTCACACTTACTTAATAACATTCATTTGTAGTGAAATAGCAGAGTAGAAATCGGTATAGATAAAAGTAAATTTAGAATGCATTAGAAGGTTTATATAATTTAATTGAAACACAGGTAATACCTGATAAGTTATTTTGACTTAATTAAGAAATTGTATTCAAAAGAGAAACCTGGGTTTCATGCTTATTTTGCAAATCAGTGACCAAGCCCTGTCCATTTTATCTTTTTAAGAAATGTATATGGTAAGAGGTAGAGATCTTCCCTATTGGTAGCTATTTATTCAATAGTTCATCGGTTGTCTACATATTGAAAAGACTACTTTTGTCTTGAAAGTATTTATTTTTGTCCCAAGGGTTTGTTTTCTCGCTTTTGTTGTTGTTGTTGTTTTTCTCTGTCAGTCTAATTTTGCCCAGCATTTCATCAACTGAGTACATTGCCTGCTCCATCTCCTCATTCTCTTTTATCTTCAATGTGATCTTTGCTAACGCACAATTTTTAATCTTGCATGTAAATTTTAGGATTAGTGTGTCAAGAGCTGAAAAAAAAAGTCCTGTTGCAACTTTAACAGGCTACATGGAATTTATAGAATAACTTGGCAGAAGAATTGACTTTATACATTCCTGAATCTTCCCATCTATATATATGATGTATCTCTTCACATCACAAAACTCAATAGCTTGGAAAGTCTTCTATAACTTTTAATAACATTTTAATTTTTATAACGGTGTCATGACTTTAGTAAATTTATTTCTCAGTACCTGTTATTTTTACTTAGATTTTCAACTGTTTATTGTGGATATAAAATAATGCCACTAAATATTGTACAGTACGTTGTTCTCACGTCCATCACTTTTCCTGAGTTTTGTATGTGGACAATCACATTATGTACAAGTGGTGACAGTTTTATTTTTTCTTCTCAAACCCAAGCCTTCTTAGTTTCTTTGTCTTTTTTGCTTTAGCTAAAATCTATCATAAGAGTTGAACAGAAATGAAAATATTTCTTATCTCATAAATAATTCTGATGTTTGCTGTAGATTTTGGTAGCTAACCTTTATTTCAGTGGTGGAGAAATAATTTCTCCTTTATATTTAATTTCTAATAGTTCCTTAATGTACTTTTTAAAATATCTTGAACAGGTGTTGACTTTTCTGCCTTTATTTAAAAAAAACATATTATTTTTCCTTTCATCAGTTAATGTGGTTAATTACACTAATAGATTTTCTTAGATTAAACCACTTAACTTCCTATAACACCATTTGGTAACTATTCATTGTAAAATGCATTGATATATTTGGTGTGACAATTTTTAACTTCAGTGTTTTTATATATAGTCATAAGGGTGATTGGCCTGTGCCTTTTATTTTCAGTAATTGTTTAATTCTACTATCAAATATTACTAGCCTTAGAAAATACATAGAGGATAAACTCCCCAAATTAGAATCTGCAATGGTTTCTATTCCTTCTGGAACCACCTTCAGCAGTTTATAGGTATTTAAAATGTTCATTTCTTCTAGGATTTCAAATACATAGGCAAAAAGTGTTTTATACCATTCCCTTTGAATTTCAAAAAAATCTCTTGCACATCTAGAGTTCTCTATCAATGTACCGATGTTCCTATGTGTGCATGAATATATCTGCACACATTTACATGAGTGCATTTATGTGCGTTTGTGTTTTTCCTTCATCCTGATCTTCTTTATATCTTAAGCTATTTCTGAATTTCATTGTTCTTTGGTTTACACTATTATTATTTTTCTAACAAAGTACAAGACACGGAGTCTTAACATTTAGTCTTTGTATTTCATAAACACGGATTTAGTTTATGGAGTTCCCTTAATTATTGTTTTAGCTGATGGCTTCCAGTGTTTTTGTTTTTCTTTACTTCAAAATAATTCAGACTTTTCAATTATACTTTTCAACACATATTTTAAAATTAAATTTATTGGGATGACTTTGGTTAATAAGACTATATAGGTTTCAAGTGTACAATTTCATGATGCATCATCTGTATATTGCATTGTGTGCCCCCCGCCCAAAGTCAAATCTTCTTGGTCACCATATATTTGACTCCCTTTATCGTATACTACCCTGCAACCTCCCTTCCCTCTGGTGGCCACCAACTCTTGTCTGTGCCTGTGAGGTTTTGTTTTTGTTAGTTTTTCTTGTTTACTCATTTGTTGCCTTCAGTTTTATATCCACATATGAGCAAAATCAAATGGTTTTTAACTTTTTGTCTGATTGGTTCCACATTGACGCTATATCAACCTAAATTTTCAATTCAAAGTAAAGAAGAATGGAATATGGCAACATTCTCCACTGCCCTAATAAATTGTCATATAGATTGGGTTGGTATTCAGGAAATAGGAATTAGAAATAAATGCATAGGTCTCATTCATCACTAGTATAGAGGGACTGGAATCAATGTGATGGTGCCTTTCTGTCTCAAATAGCAGAATGGTTCATGAGGGAAGGTTTACAATTAGACGATCATACTGTTTAGATTTAATGTAAAATGTATATGTTTTCTATCATAAATGATTGTTGGGATGGGAGCTTACAAATGTTTTATAAATCAGAATCCATATGGGTGTAGTCATCTACTTATTTCCACTAGTTATTCGTTGTAATGTGTAGGTCTTAGGATCTCACAGGAGGATTGATAAATCTATAACATTTCAGTAACTTTAAGTACTTTGTGCTTCAGTGACTCTGTGTTTTTTAATCTTTTCTTGCTTTGGTAGTTGAAAAGTAAGATGCCATTGCCATAGAGATATTTTAATTCACAAATTGACTATATATGCATGTATGTCAACATATAAATATATATGACTATATGCATAATATTTATATTAATGAAGGTCAAAGGAAGCAATTGGATCTTTCCTTTAGGTGAATTTATCATAGTGCTAATAGTGATGATGACAATGGGAGCGCTTCTCATAGAGGAACCTACAAACCAATCATATTTCACTGATGACAACCAGAATCATGAAATTTCAACTTTAAATAATAAATCAAATTGTTGACATTTTACCTAAATCAATACTCTTCTCATTTCAAAGAAAAAATGAATACTCCCTTAAGAATATTAAATAACTTATTAAATAGAAGCAAGAGCCACAATAAAAAAAGAAATGTCAAAATTGCTATATTTTACAATTACCCTTATTTATTATGTCCTTATATTTCTGACCAAGTTTTCTAATTTCATTAGGTTCTGATTTTCAAATTTCATTTCAGGAAATATATTGCTTCCATGGACTGACTTTGAACAATTCAATTTATTTTAACCACTTTATCTTTTCTTTACCAAACTTTTAGTCTAATTGGAAGGCTCTCTAGACACTGACAAGTTATATTTAATGCAAAAATGTGACTCAGTCAGACAGCATTATGGTGGTCGTACTTTTAGTGCTAAGTGTTTAAATTGTCATATTTTATGTTTTAAAACGACAAGTTAATCTTGAGATTTATATTGCAATGGTATTTTGATCACAGTTTTACTTCTAAAGTCATATTTCCTATAAATAAAAAGCATATTACAATTACCATAAAATTTTATTCATAAGACGAAGACCGTTAACATAACTATGTATTATTTTATACACCTATTTGATTGACTGACAGACATAAGATGGTGATCTATGCCTAAATTTTAATTTATATTTTCTATCCTGTTTCATTATTTTAATTACAAAAGTGCATGTCTCTTTTGCAAGTTAAATAGCATATGGGCATATAAAGAACTTGATATTCATCCCCATACCTCAACCTCTAGCCATTTCAGTTGGTTACCTTTTAAGGTATCCAATGTTAATCACTCAAGGAGGATTTTTTCAAATGGCTCCACAGCTTTCTAATTATTTACAGTTAAAATAATGACTATAAGTTTGAATATGCTCTACAATGATGAATTATCACTGTGAAGCAGGTGCTAAACAATATTTACACATTCCTGAAAAACAACTCAATCTTAATCTGTTAGAATTCTACTTTTTAAATTCAGAACTCCTAACCAGCTTAGAATCTTGGAAATTTTTAGTTGAGGGGCTATTTTCAGTTCATCTTGTCCATTCTCTTACTTTTAAGCAAGGAAAGGTTTAAACCAACTAGTATAGATTAAACATGAACTTTGGGTATTTAATTTTGTTTGGTGAAAACCTCAGCAAAAAGAGTACACCATCAATCTTACTACCTCCAGGGGTGATCCCATCAACTCTCAATGATTCTCTTAACACAGTTCCCAAACGTCTTGATTACATAATACAATTTATATTAATTATTTTACATCTTCAATATCCAGAGGAGATAGCAAAAGCTATAAGAATGTAAAACTTGCATTTAACTAGGGTTAACACTCAAAATGTTTAACAAGCAGTATGGCATGGGCAGCGATCATCCAAAACAAATACCACAAGAATGTTATCAATAAAAGGGAATGGCCACACATCCTGCATAGCCGTTTTTTTGTTTTTTGTTGTTTTTTGGTTTTTTTTTTTTGCATGTATCTTTATAGGAATAGCAGCTTCTACTGATGACTTTGACTAAAACTCTGCATTAGCAGACATACTTTCCAGTGGCAGAAATCTTACTTAGATCAAGCAGAAATAGATTTTTATTTAGTTGTAAAACCTAGAATAATGCTAAATTTATACATGACTGGATTTAGGGATCAATCAATATCATCAAGTCTCAACTTTTTATTCTCTCTACCAGCCTTTCTCACTGTTTTGCTGAATCTAAGCACAGACAGGGTCTGAGAAAATGGTGGTTCCCCATTTTCACGTCCCTTCATTTTCACTGCAAATATCATACCTGTTTCTTGATAGACGCTAGACAAAGGATTCCCAAACGTTGGTTTTCATTAGAATAGCACGGGTGCTTGTTAAAAATGCCTATTCTAAGGTTCTGTGGAGGCTTGGGGTTACTAGATGGTGATTGAGATTTGGGAATCTAAAATTCCAGCACACAATCCAGGTTTCTCAGTTAAAGATCAACTAAGATCATACTGCTCGAGAAGCAGGTTGTGGTCTGTGCTACACACATGCTGATACTTTCATAGTGGTAGTTTTACACTTTTTAAAGCAATCGCATTTCATTGAGTGAAATCTTTGTGTAACTCCTATATATTAAAAAGAGAAAAGCAAAGCCTCATTGGTTGTATATTGTGCCTACTAATTAGTGAAAGGGATGCTTATAAACATTAGAACTTATAATCAGAACCACAAGATAACTGAGGAATATCTATTCAAACTCATTTTTCAATAAGAAAACAAGCAGAGCAATGTCATGTGATTGCCCGAGGCTGCACGGTGAGCTAGCTCTCAGAGCAAGGATTTCCAGTCTAGTCTGTTGACTCCTGGTGTGCCCATTGCCGCATTTCTTATGATACATGAATTCCATATATATATTAAAAAAGAGAAAATATATATATACTTTTATTGGATCTTGAGAAAATAGAAGCTCAGCCAGCAGATATTTTAATTCACTTTGTCCATTTTTCCTTCTCAAATATTGAATTACATGATGTGAACAGGTCAAGCCTGTTCCCAATGAAGGGAAGAGAGACAGTTCATAAACAAACAAACAAACAAACAGGTTAGCTGAGGACTATAATCAGTTTTGTAATAAAATGAATAAGGTAATAGGTTAAACGGACAACTGAGAGTAGGGGGCACTTAAATAGATTTTGTTTTAGCTTACACGTTTGTCTCCTCAGCTTGATGGGAGGCTCATTGATAGCAAGGAACAGAACATAATTATCTTTGTTTCCCATACCTCTAGTTTGTAGCTTCTAGAATATAACAGATGAGTATAAATGTTTGTTGAATTTCCATATATATATATAGCATTTTTGCTTATAGTAATTAGTATACTGATGAGAATTTGACTTTTTATGTAAGAAGCATATAATAAATAATTATAACCCAATTTTTATTGAATTTATTGGGATGGCATTAGTTAATAAAATTATATTAGGTATCAGGTATAACTATCAACTTTTGACCATCTTTATAACAATTTCTAAACCATACAATAGCAATGCAAGAAATATAGTATGTACCTGTAATTTTTAAGTGAGCAATTGGGTGAATGTTTCAATAATATGGACTATTGGAAGAGTTAGTCTTTGAACTTGGGAGCCTATGACTCCAGTTTTCATTTTATGCACTAAAGCAAATTATTCCTCAGTATAGTACTAGTCAAATGTAAATCATTGCCACTACTACCTTTGCTTCTCAAAGGTGATATGTACTCACCTCTAACCATAAAAGCAGGAATTTTTCCTGGGGATACAACCCATGTTGGGATTAATAGCAGTTGTCAGAGGATTCCCATGACCTTCATAGGTAGGGCCACTGCATAATTTATTTTACAAGTTAGGATTTTTTGAGGGTAAAAGGAGGCATTAGTAGTAGTCATGCTGTGACAATAGGAGTAAATCAAGATGATCTCAAGCAAAGGAGGAAATATCATTACTCCACTCAGATGGGAAGCAAAGAGAAGTTAAGCTGTCTAAAACTCTGAATGTTCATTTTCATGTTCTATTTCCTTTGCTATTCATTTTAATAATATGAGGCAGGTATTTTTTATCTTCATTCCAAAGTTGAGGAGAGTAAGGTACAAAGGAGTTATGACAATGATCAGTAAGTTAAAAAAATGCTATTTGCGGCTTTGGCTGGTGTGGCTCAGTGCACTGAGCACTGGCCTGCGAACCAAAGGTCGATGGTTAGATTCCCAGTCTGGGCACATGCCTGGGTTGTGGGCCAGGTCCCCAGTAGGGGGAACATCGAGAAGTAACCACATGTTGTTGTTTTCCTCCCTCTCTTTCTCCTAGCCTTTCCCCCTGTCTAAAAATAAATAAAATCTGTAAAAAATGATATTTGCATAATGGCATGTGAGGGGACTCCCCAAAACCCAGAATTATCTCTTGGAGGGTGGGGATAGTACAGGCTTCCTCCTTCCCCCACGAGGTGAGTGTTGTGGGAACCCGTCTGTATCAGTGTACCAGCTGACACTGTTGTGAGAGGCTGTGTTCAGCTTCAGTGATTTTCTTTGAAGACTCTTTCAATGCATTTGCCTATTTCATGATAGGTGATTCACGAGCACACCTGCTCACACCATGCTGAGTGGTCAGCAGTTTTTGACTAAAACTATATGACCCTAATGCCCCACCCGCCCTGTTCTCCTGGTCTCTGCCCCAAGTGACTTTTTTTGTTGTGTTGTTCCCCCAGATGAAAAAAGTCCTCAAGGGAAAAGTTTTGCCAATGCAGAAGAGGTGAAACAAAAAAAATGGCAGAAGCACTAAAAGGCATCAAGATTGATGAGTTTGAGTGGAAAAAAAGGCCTCCATAGGTATATTGCATCGAATGGAGAGTATTTTGAAGTTGAATTAATTTAAACATGTAAGAGTAAATACACAATTTTTATAAATAAATTCCGGCTTTTTGTGTCTTCCCTCATATTAGATTTGGAAACATATTTTTTATTTCTGAGTACCAAAATAAATGAACAGTCAAACAAATAAATAAATAAAATTGGTTTGGCTACTAATTCAGTGCAAAGACTACAATAAAGTTAGTGAAGATGATGGAAGAGATGTTATTAGAACTCTACATCGTCATTACAAATGTTTCAAAAAATAGCAAAACGAACCAATGTCAGAGGAAGAAGAATGATGTAGCTCAGTCTTTGGTGGTTCTCAAATTGGATTTTATAGACTCCTCTATACCAGCTCTCAAAAATTTAGGTTAGAGAATGATTTGTGTGTCTTCTAAAAGCTCCCAGAATTGATAACGAGTATTGGTATAAAAACATTAACACGATAATGAAAATATGCCATTATATTTTTACCATTTATACATCACCCTAAAAAATTTACCATTCTAAAAAATTTAGGTTATGACTGTTAAACTGTCTAAAAGAATTTGAATTTCATTCTTAGATTATGTATAAGCATTCTTTAGTTCTGTGAAGATTTAAGTAATGAGTAAACTGATTTGATAATAACATAAACAGTCAAGACATTTGTGTCAAGGCCTCTCTAGTATGCCTGAGATTTGCTCTATAGATTAACAGCATGTGTATCAGAGGAGGCACCAATGTATAATCAAGGGCTAAATGAGTTTAGGCAATAAGGAAGGAAATAAAAGGACAGCATCTTCTTAGTTCTGGAAATGCCTTTAAGGTGTTGGATTCTGACATTCTGAGAGGTTCATAGCTGAATAACAACAATGGTAAAAGTTGGAACAATGTCATTAATCATTTATGAAATCCACATCATATATTAGGATAAATGCTAAGCACTTTGCATTTATTAACTCTAATTCTCACAAAAAACTTCCGTTTTGAAAATGAGAAAAGTGAGACTGAGAGCGGTATGTAAATTTCCCAAGGTCACACAGCTAGTAAACACCAGATCTAAACTTGAAGCCTGACAGTTAATTTTCTATCCCGCCCCTACTCCTTCTGACCCAATTAGTTCCATGTTCAAAAGCATAATGTTTTTAAATACTATGTTCTAAATGTTAAAAAGCAATTTTAAAAACTCAAAATAGTTCACATGTCTCTCTCTCTCTCTTTTTTTTTTTTTTTGTTAATAAAGATAATGCTTAAGTGTTACCCTCAGGACTTTGCCCTTGCTATAAATAAAGCAAAAGTATAGGAAAGTTCGATCTGCTACTTGCTTATGCGGTTAATTTTTGAGTCACTTTTACGTAGTTGGAGAATGATTATTTTTCAACCCCTTGTCTATCATAGTGACTACAGTCTAAAATTTGCAGGATAATTATAAGACAAAGACTAAATATGTGTTATGTAAAAACATTGGTTTCCTAAAAAAAAATAAAGACACAGATATGACTTCTTGGAGTCAGGGAACGTTTTCACACAATGGTGCATAAGATCTATGGTTTTGCACATTTTTCTTTCTGTCAGAATGTGTGCTTTACTCCATACCTTTATACCATTCTTCTTCTAGGGTAGACTATTCATGCTTTATCATTTAAAAATATTCCTTATAAGAGGGATAAACAATTATTTCTATCACACACACATACCCACACATGCCTCTCACATTTAGTATCATGAAACATTTCTAGCATATTTCATTTCCATTTCAAAAAAACAAACCAAAATATTTCAATCCCCTGAGAAAATGTGATAACTGATAAAAATATACTCATGTTTTAGTGGATTTTATGAAAATGAACTTAGAATCATTTCCATATAATATTAGTTATCAGTTATTGAGGACATCACTCTTTACAAACATCATTTAATTCTCTGACACTGTGAAAAGGTAGGTAGTATTATTATACAATTTTATAAAAACAAGCCAGTGAATTTAATTTACTTTCTTCGTTTACAAAGAAATCAAACGAATTAACACTATTAAACATTATTATATACAGTTCTTCCAAAGAACAGAAATTATTTGATTGATGGCAATAACTCTCGTTTTATAGATTAAAAGCCTTAGGTAATTGAGTCAGTAGCAAAATTGAAAATAAAACTCCTGTTTCCCCCGATTTGTCCCCTTCAGAAATGTACAAATGATTTGGAAAGCACTGAAGCTTTAAACACCCAGGAAGTATAACACAAATTTTCTCACGAAGACTATTGCAAAATTAGAGAAATATCAAATGGATATTTGATATATAACTTAGATGATGAAAGTAAATATGATAACCTAGAAATATTGTTACACCATGGGCTGCTAAAATCATAACTGTTTCTCTTTTCATGAACAAAAACAATGAAAAACTTTGATGGTAAAAGAATATGGGATCAATTGTACTACCACAAAATTTTGCTATAAAAAACATAGCCCACAAAATTTACTCCTAGATGCACTGAGAAACTAAGGACAATCAGACGCTTCAGGAATTAAATCCACATCAGTCCAAGAAGGATGCATGAACAAAACGGTGACACTGGGGAAAATGGTGGTTGGTGATATTCACACCTTTTTAAAATCATACACTGACATTAAAATAACTGCATTTTCTCTTTTAAGTTTTTCTGCTTGAGACGTTGCTCACAAGGGGGAAAAAGGCAGAATTTTTCTCTTAAAGGAAGACATACACTCAGTTAAAACTAAAAGTACCTTTGAAATAGCTCCTTTACAAATTTAAAAAACTTTTTCTTTCAGCTCTCAGAGTACAAGAAAAGTTCATGAATTCATGAATATGCAAGGCCATGGAGCTGAGCTGAAACACCAAGAAAATAGCGCAATGTTTTAAAGATGAAATTTTAAAAAAAGTTAGACTTCAAAGTTTGTATTGATGTTTGCAGTGCTTCTTTTTCCCTTGTCTTTATTTCCCACTATGGCTCCAGCTATAGTAACATATTTTCTTTGACAGACATTTGGTAAAATACATGCAAATATACGCCGTGTAGAGTGTATAGCGCTGTGGCTATAGAACAGCCACTTGTGTCTAAAATGTTAATAATCTTTTTGAGAAGCTAAGTCTAACATCCATCAATGAAGCAAGAAAAACAGCATATGACAAAAAGCTAAAACAAGTAGTATATGGATTATATGTAATATAATACTTGAGAAAAGAACAGACTTCAAAGTGTTGGTAAAACCAGAGTGCTATTCAGGGTATTTACAGGCTGTCCTCATATGTCAATAAATCAGTTTACTACCTGCTACCAGAGTCGAGTTGGGCACATTATTCTGTTTCTGGCCTTAGTTTGTTTATCATTTGAAAACATAAAAAAATGCCTATATGACAAATTTTACTTTAAAAAGTAAGTAAATTGGTATAAATTAAAGTATATACTCAGTACGTACTTCCATGATGATGAAGATTATGATAAAAACATTTAGTTAAAAGGCGAAGGGTAGAATTTGGAAAGGACAGAAGCAGAAAGGACATAGACAAGAAGGAATATAATGAAATATTTTAAATATTTACGACATTTAATTAAATATAATATAATTGGACTTGGTAATGTGGAAAGTGGGGGATATTAAAATCTAACACAGGTGTGTTTAACTCTTGATTCTGAAATTTATTAGTTTGTTTACAAACAATTTAAATAACTTTGCTGATCCTCAGTATTCTCACCATGAAATACAGGGATAAAGATACCTACATTACAGGTTTATTTTGAAGACCATATGAAAAAACAGCAAAAATATCTGTTGTGTCCAGTAAGGCTGATTTATCAATAGACAAAGCAGGCACAGTGCCTAGGGCAACCATGCCTGAAACCTGATCGCTCCTGTCCTTCAAGTTATATAGAAACATACACTTCATCATTTAATCCAATTTTCATTGTGTTTTTTCCAACCCTAAGTATCCTAATGTATATAACAACTGTTAATACAATCTGCTTTAACTTATCAAATGTACAACTCAACATTTCACTTTCACCACAACGGAGATGTCTCCATCAACATTTTAATCCAATTAAATATTTACAGAAAAAATACAACACAAATAGCTGTGTATGATCAAAACAACTCTTGAAATCCATGATCACAGGAGTCTGGGTTCAAAGAGGCTTTCGACTTAAAGTTAGTATAAGTAGTTATTTCAAGATTTACTCACTTATCCTCAAATATACGTCCAGGTATATGATAAAAGGAAGTCATATTAAAACCCACATCTATTACTACTTGGTAGCACCTCAAAGCTTCCAGGACGCTCTTCCTCTTGTCAACCTGTCTATGCCATTTGGGTCCCTTCTTCACGTCTCTTCTTGGTGTCACATTAGCCTCACACAGCAGGTGCCTCTGCCTCTGCAAGCTCCCCAGAGATGGTTCTTCAGAGAATTTGCAGTATTGCTCTTTTCTTTCCTCATCCAAATGCTTGAGTAGAGAGGAGGCTAGCACAGTGCTAAGAAGCACCTCAAGTAAGTATGTTTTAGCTTATCACAGAAGTACAAACAGGACCAAAGTTCAAGCTTTTAGTACCTTTTTCTTCTCCTGAGGTCATTAGCTACAATTATTAAATGCCAATAGTTCCAATTAGGGATTAAATAACACTTCAGTGTTTCTCAGCATATATTTGTTTATAAACAGAAATTACACATATGTATGTAATATAATTAAGACATGAAGAGAAATTAGGGCTGCCCCTTAAGACAGCATTTTGTCTTGTTCTATATTTTACTGGATGGATTTAAATAGCAGCCCCATAATAATACACAAGTAATTGTTAAACTTCTACTTTGCAGGAAGTTTAACAATCAAATGCCTCTGAAATTTGGACCCTACTCTCTCTCCTTAAATCGTTGCTTTAGTAAGGTCAGTAAGATTATTGGCAAACTGCATATTTATGTTGATTTTTCTTCTCCATTTAAAAAATGATGTTAAAGTCTGCATTTCTCTGATAAGGAAAACATCTGTTTTTCAAGATATTGATATCTAAGAGTAAGATCTATCCCCTAAAAGCATTGTGGCATAATAAACGCTTCTTTGTTTTAGAATTTGTGCATAGAACACGACAGCAGAGAGTCAGCTGAGAGAGACCAGTTTAATTTTTATTGATAATATGATCACAGGTGCATTTTTAATTACCTCACTACATTGCTTTCCTCATCGACTGTCACTAGTAATTTCATACAGCATGCATGTCGCCCTTATGACATTACAGAACACAATTTAGAGTTATTTAGGATGCTTTTAGATTGACAAGTGGCTTCACCTTTTGTGTGAATACAACTAAGAGAGTCAACAAACTTAGAAAATTAGATGTCAGTCATCTTTGTAACCTAGAGGTTAGGAGCAGCCTGAGTAAGGTAGTCAAGAATATGGTAGTTTGCAGCATTAATTTAATGGCTAGCGCTAAAATCACTGTAGTCTAGAGACAAATTAGGCAGAGGAAGCTACTTTTTGGTATTGGTTGAGAGATGGGGAGCAAACATGACATTTGGG
Organism: Micronycteris hirsuta; assembly: GCA_004026765.1. Lineage (NCBI taxonomy): Eukaryota > Metazoa > Chordata > Mammalia > Chiroptera > Phyllostomidae > Micronycteris > Micronycteris hirsuta. Next base: position 29,932 of record PVJI01012887.1, on the reverse strand, counting down.
AATTTTCGTCTCTCATAGAGGGTTTACAAAATCCTCAGTAACTGGTACTTGCTGTGATGACACCCAGGAATTGAGAAGACCCTAGAAAATCTGGGCCCAAGGAATTAGCAACTCATTTCCTGGGTTTATGGCATTATAGCAAAAGAGAGCAATGCTTATTTTTAAATCATGCTACAAACCCTGTCTGTAAAGATTTTCTTTCTGATTGGTAAGTATAGGAAACACCCACTTCTCTGAGGTTAAAAAAGATACTAAAATCCTACATTACTACTTTTCTGTTATATTTTACACATGACGTTTTTTCAATCTCATATTTTCTAAAAGCCCTAGTTACAGATCTGTGTTTAAGAAACCAACACACAATTCATGGTCTTTACTATCTTCCATGACTAGTCAATTTTTCTATGCTTTTTTAAAACTAATGACCAGCTACATTTTATGTTACAGTGAAGAAAAGTATTTAAGTATTAAAATAAATAATGGATTAAAGAAATCCAATTTAAACAACCCAAATGTCAATTAATAGGTAAATGAATTTTTAATATATGGTATATTCATATAATAGAATATTTTGTAACAAATAGAAAAACTTTCTGGTATACATATTAACCTGATGAATCTCAAAATCTTCACATTGAATGAAAAAGCCCTTCACAAAAATATACATACTGTATGATTCCAGTTGCCTGAAGTTTAAGAACATAAACAAATTAAATTATGGTGATAGCATCAGTCTAGTAGTTATCAGGAAACGGTGCTAGGCTATTTTCAGAAAAGGAAGAGGAACTCTTTGGCATAAGGGAATGTAATTTATCTTGATGCGGGTGGTGGTTACATGGATATGCACACATGTAAAAATTTGTCAAGCTGTACTTAAGATTCATGCATTTTGCTGAGTGTAAATTATGCTTCAATTAATAAAAAGCATAACAACATAACTTTCCACTGTGGTTGATACTGGTTAACATTCATTCACCACTTGCATGCATTACTTCTTTTAATCCTTACAGGAACTCATTGAAGAAGATATGTGCATAACCCATAGATGTAGACACAGCGTGGCCATGGCTAGAAGGAAGTGGGGGTGTAAGGGAAAGGAGAGGTGGGCAAAGGTTTGGAAAATAGGGACATCTATAATAGCCTAAACAATAAAAGTACAGAAAAAAATGTCTTGTAAAAGTGAAAAAAAGAAACAATTATCCCTATTTTAGAGGAGAAACCAGGCACAAGAAAGATATGAAACTTTCCGCGGTTTCGTAGTGAGGACATTGCAGAACTAAGATCTGAACTCAAACTTTCTGGCTTCAGACACCATAGTCTTGACCATCAAGCTACACTGTTTTTCTCTATTGGGTCTCTGTAGATCTGGTTTTAATTTATAGAGGAGCTTTATGTAAAAGAATGCAACAATGAAATTGCAGAGAAAAATAGTCATTAGAAGCATCAAAGCTATGGAAATTGAGGGCAAAAACTATCAGTCAATGCATTTCTGGGCTTTAAATAACTTTCAGTTTATGAATTATACATACAGATGTGTAATGCTTTTAACTGTAAATATCACAATGTTCCCCAAAGGGCATTAAAGATAAGCTGTTCGCCTGTTGCAGTTTTTGAAAGATCAATGGATGTTAAAAATGTGTCAAACAGCTGTTGTTTCAGGACTTCTCTACCCACTTTTAAAATAATCTATACTACATTATCAGAGCCCTTTTACATGTCCTGAAAACAACTATTGTGGCTAAAAAACACTGGAGCATTATGCATTATCCCAGACTTAATCTCTCAGCATGATTTACAAAGTAGTAAAATATGGCACTATAGCTCTAAATAAAAATTGGTTTTATATTTTAGAATACCACATTTACTAAAATCCAAAAGAAATGTTTTGGAATAAAAATAATATATACCAATATAGCCAGTTAAATAATTATGAACAAATCACCTCTAGATTTTCTTGTACCATTCTTAAAATTGTTAAGTAGTTGGCCTTGAATTAATATGTTGTTTAGGTTAAATTCATGTCAACATTTGCTTCAGTGGGCACACCCTGGGACTCAGGTACCCACATTAGCTAAGTCTGGCTCTTGCAGTTCATTCCTTCATAATTTTGAACACTTTGATTAGAGCATGGTTCTTTTTCAATCTTTTTACTCTGAAGTCCCTAATTTTCAGTCTACATTTATATAACATCTATTCCATTTTCCTCCAAACTCCATCTCCCCTGGCTACTTAACAGCTAATCCGGTCTCTTATTTTAACAATGAAATAAAAATAATTAAATAAAAATTTACTCAATTTACTGCCATAATTCCACAACATTTTCTATCTCCTTCCCCATCATTTTCTTCTTCCCTCTTCTGAAGTGGTGCCATTCTGGTATAAAATTTATTTCGCAAACTTTACTCTGGACCTATTTTGTACCTGCCTGTCTGTCTCACTCAGTGGATTAGTCTGAGTTTACTATTCTAGATGCCCCACTTCCCTTTCTCTGCCTGCTCCTTTCCATTAGCATTGATATCTGCCCTAATCTCTGTCTCCAGAAAACGCTCCCTTGGATTCAAGTTGCTGTGCAAACTCTGCCCTATCAAGGGTACTTGTCGACATTCCTTATCTTCACATCCTGAAACAAGGATCTGTTTTCAGTCTGCTACAATTTCCCTTTCCAGCCCAGGTTTGCACTGGAAATACTATTCTCAAAGCATTAATTATCCTATATGTCCAATGGATATTTTTCATTTCTTTCCTTTCTGATTTTCAGCATTACTTGCTGCTTGTGGAGAGCTCCCTCCTTGACTTTTTTCCCCTTAGGTTTTAGTTACAATACTTTCTCCTGGGTTTTCTCTGCAACTAAATAACATCTTAACATTTCTAGATGTGTTTTTCCATGAGGTATTTTTTTTTAATATTTAACCATCGTAGTCTCATACTTTTGAGCTCAGCTAACTTCCTTTTTTCAGAGGCAATAAAATCCCCAAACCAAGATGAATTGCCAACCTGAAATTAGGTCTTTAAATAAACACAATGAGCCAAGTATTTCAATTAACAAATGTATATGAGATAACCGTGGGAGTTAATGTAAACATCTTGTAGGTAGGATTCAATTTACCAAATTACTTTTTCTATTCTATAGTTTGGTGACATTAAAGAAACCATTTTAAGAATAGAATTGATGGCCCTTCCCCTATTTCCCCCCATTATCCCATCAAGGAACATGAATTAAGGACACACGGACAAAGCCAAAGGGGTAGGTTTGAGGGTGGGAGGCAGGGATGGGTGGGGCAGGGGTGGCATGGAAGGGTGAAAATGGAAACAATTGTACTTTAACAATAATAAAAAAAATTGTAATCTCCCCCCAAAATAAAAGAAGATGGTAAAAAAATAGAATTGGCATTAAAGTCTCTTTTATTTATTTTTGTTATGTTCCAATGACACACTTTGGGGGAGCACCTGATTGTTATTCCCTTCACATGCATTGACCCACGCCATGCATGTTAAATTTATTATCCTAGTTTTTCTTAATTAAAGTATTCTCAGGGATTCCTCTTTTGACTTATTTTGGTATGAACATTTTTCCATGTTTCATCTGAGTAGACAACTGGTAGAAGATGTTTCAAGAAAAAGTAAGACTAGGACTATTATCTAATTTACTAACATGTAATTACCAGTTTTCATGACTCTTCACCCAGATCTCTAACCCCAGCACACACATGCACTCATTGGAATGGGCACTATCTGAAATAATGGAAGCTTAAGGGGCCTGATTGGTTGTATTTCATTGCCCTTTCATCATGGCAATGGATAAATTATTTCTCTGTGGTACCGTTTCATTATGTATCAAATACGTACAACAATCCCTCCTTGCTTGGAGTTGTTATAATTGATGGCACGAATGATGTAGCATAGCACAGAACAATGGCACATAGCCAGCTCTCAATATACGTTGCCAACTATATCCAACAGCAGTAAAGTTCACCAGAAACAGCAGCAGCATGGTGGACTGAGAACACTGGAGTAGGCGTTGTTGTGACTCTCAGACCTGACATTTGACTTTCAGTTAGAGTCTTCACGTAACAGGGTCTCAGTCTTCTTATCTGTACACTAAGCAGGCTAGTTTTGGTTATTTGATGTGTTATGAATGGCATCTTCCATTTGCCTGAGATGACAGTTTACAATTTTGTGCATTTGACGAGATCTTACATGTTTTCACTGGGGTCCGTGAAGATGTGAAGAAACATGGCTGACGAGAGAAGTTTAGTCGGCTAGCTCCTTCCTCAGAGTAGGGCCTATCTTTGTTCCATGGTCTTAGTGGCACAGTTCTAGGATTTCAAATTAAAAATAAAAGTAGGCTATTGGAGTGGTGTTTCCTAAGAAGATAAGTGTTTTTATTGCTTAAGATCCCTCGTGTGTTATGAAATCTTATAAGCCAAGTATGAATGTTGGCATAAATGAGGTAATGCCCAAGTATAGATTTCACAGATAGAGCTGTGACTTGTAAAGATCCAGAAAGATAAAAATTAAATCCATGCTGAAATTTAAATCCAGGTTATAAACTTGGATTCCACCTGAGGTTTCGATTTGATAAATTATCATATCTCAGCTCAGGGAACTTTCTCCAGAGCCTTTCATTCTCACTTCATTGACATTTCAGTAAACAGTATTTAAGAAGTGGATATGAAATTCTCTTCATTTGGCCTTTAGTGGCAGTCAGATTTGCTGAGGGGGAAAAAAGAAAAAGCTTTAAACAACACATATAGTATAAGGGGAAATTAGTTTCAGGTGCAGAATTTTATATAAATATTTATTTGGACAATTTAAATATCCCATTAGATTTGTCATTCAGGAACATCACGGCACTGATCTGAACAATAAAGTGATACACAAATAGAATAATAAATATGAGCACACTAAAATGTAATGAATAATTATACATGGGAAGCTGTCTTTGTGGTAAATACAGAATGATTACATATAGAATGATACAATTAGAACATATCTGTGTGCTTAATTTGAAAGTGTCTGTTATAAAGGAAATCCACACTTACACAGCTAGAACAATACCTTCAGAGCCATAAATACTTTTCTTTAAACAGCTTATGCTTATATTTTGTCTGCTTCTCTCTTTATCAATTGTTTCCCTGAAAGCTCAAAAAAAAAATAGCTTTTGTAGCCATCCTTTAAGATTTGGTGAAACAAAGCTAAATTATTTCTCAAGGCAATGCAGTAAATCAGTAACATGCTCCAACTAGAAGAATATCCCTACTGTTTCTCTTCCAAGATAAACCGCGGTGCTGAGAGACCAGAGCACTTCACACACGTGTTGTCACGCTGACAAAAACATGTGATGCGATCAATGTATGATGATACCCCCTTCTCAGTGGGTGAAGAAATCATTTAAAAAAATTGAATAACCTACTCGAATTCCTATAAGCCTCAATGGAAGATCATGGATTCTGATTACAGGTTCTGTGTATTTTTCACTATTCCACTCTACCTTTTCTCATATTTTCTGCTATTAGACACAATTTAGAAATAATATTACCTGCTCTGGCTGGTGTAGCTCAGTGGATTGAGCACATGCTGCGAACCAAAGGGTCGCCGGTTCGATTCCCAGTCAGAGCACATGCCTGGGCTGCAGGCCAGGTCCCGAGTGGGGGCCATGTGAGAGGCAACCACACATTGATGTTTTTCTCCCTGTCTTTCTCCTTCCCTTCCTGTCTGTCTAAAAATAAATAAATAAAATCTTAAAAAATAAAAATAAAAAATATATATATTAACTAAATTCTATTTCAACAATTGAAAACTTATTAGAATCTTGACCAGATGACACCACATGTTTTTGAATTGTGTTGGTATGTATAAAAAATTCATCCATCTTCAAACATCTAAAAATAAGACACTATTTTTGGAGTGAGATTAGCTTTACTTGAAATGGTATTCTTCTAACGATCATTTGTCAGTGAATCAGACTGTTGTGCTGGCCAACACTGCCCACAGCAGGCACTCAGAAAAACAGCCTTATCTTTTTCAGAGCACATGGCACCTTCTTTGTTCAAGAGTCCTAAAGTACAAATAAACAAAATACTAACACGGATGGTGTTAAGGCACTTTCCCAATGAAAACAATACACTATTTGTTCTTTCATTTGACACTATCTCATAAATAAAAGATATGAAGGTAATGAAGTATAGTTTGTAAACACTAGAGCCAAATAATAACTGCTGATTGCTAATGTACTGCAATGAGACTGATCCATGCCAAGCAAAAGTGGTGCTGCAGAGATAAACACTTAGGACAGAAGTATACATTAATAATGATGATTGACCTGTCCCTTGAATATTAATTCTTATGTGGATAGCTTTTATTTAAAAGAAATCTGCAAAGTTATTATTTCAGTGGGACTTTAAAAACCTATCAGAAACTCGTATGTCCTCCAGTTCTCAGGAGCTTTCCTATTCCTGGTATTTTTAGCTACCTTTCATTCAAGAGCTGTTTTATGAAAAGAACTAAAACATTCAATACAACCATCTAAAATTAAAGTGCAACCTCTTTTTCCAACCATGATAGAGAAAGTGATACTGGACTTGCCTTCCTGGTGTGAACAACAATGAAACTGCACAAGTCACACGGAGAAAATATTACAGGTACTGGACAAGAAACAGCTCAGGACCACAGTTTTTGAGGAAGAATGAAATGGGTGTTCTATATTTTCTTAGATTTCTCGCTGGGAACTTTTTTCTGACAGCAGGGGAGGGAGGTAGAGCCCCAAAACACAGCAGTGTCATTGAGTTGAGAAGACAGACACCACATGGAGGTTTACATCTACTAAGGTAGCTGGATTTGGTCGGCTAGAGTATGAGATCAGAGGAAGCTCTGCTGATGGAGCCCCTGAAGTTTGTGGGAGGACTTATCATGGGTTCCTGGGCCGTAGGAAAATAAACAGACCTTCACGACAAGACACACTAAAGGAAGTTCACCGGGCAGCATTCTAGATGGAGATGTGGATCTATTAGAAGACCGTATTTATGCGAGTAAATAAAAAAATTACTATTTTTCTCTCCTTTTTAGTTTCTTTAAAAGACAAATAACTGTTTAAAACAAAAATAATAGAGCTGTTCTTTGAGGATTATAATAGATGTATCATTAAAGCATTTGACTACAGCACAAGGAATGATAATAAGTGGATTGATGCTGTTTTATGATATTTATATTTTATGTGAAGTTGTTCAAGATTAATCCTAAGTATGCATTGATAAGTTAAGGATATATATTAAAATCACTAAAGCAACCATTAACAATTTACAGACAACCAATGGACTGGCTAAAAATCTAGTTAGGAAATAAAATGCATTACTGAAATATATACTCAATTAGCCAACCTCATACAGGAAAGGAAAACAGAGCAACAGATAATTAAAGGAACAAAAAACAATAAATAGCAAGATAAAAAGTTTAGATCTAATTATATGAATAAATTATATAAAATATGAATGGATTAAACATTTCTATTTTAAGCCGAAGACTGTCAAATTGGACAACCAAGTAACATTTAAAAACATTGTTTTAACAAAGTAACAACTTAAATGTAAAAACACAGATCTAACTATAAAAAATGCAAAAAAATAATTTCATGCAAAGAGCAAGTAGAATCAGAAAAAATAGCCTTCAAAGCCGGGAGTGTTACCAAATATTAATGGGGAAATATTCACTAATGATAAACAGTTAAATTTATCAGGAAGACAAAACAATCACAGATATATATCCACCAAATAACAGAATTTCAACATACATAATACAAAAATGTCCAGATTAAAGTGACAAATAGACAATTCCTCAGCGATAAAGATTTTAACTTTTATTTAGCACTTATGAAACAACCACTTACTCAAATAATCAATAAATATATTATACAAATGATTTTGACAGTTGATATAGATTATACTGTGCTCAACAATTTGACATCAAATATTTACCAAAATAAATTACATACTGGAATATAAAATAAAACTCCACAAATTACAAAAGATCAAATCTTATGGGGTATTTTCTGACTTCATATCACTAAATAATAAATGAATAAAAACAAGAAATTAGAAAAGACCCACACATTTGGAAATAAAACAACGTAATTCTATATAATCCTTGGGTCAAAGATGAAATCTCAAAGAATCTTTTTTTAAAAGTTTAGGATAACTCTGTAGAAGTCATTCAGAGGGAGCGTCGGGAAACCTTAGGTCTTGTTGAGAGTATAAAATGATACAACTATTTTGAATGAGTAACTGGTGCACTTTTAGGAAGTGTGTGACTCAACCATTCCACAACTAGATATTTAACCAAGAGAAATAAAAACATATGCCCACAAACAGAATTATACAAGAATGTTTACAGCAGCTTTATTCATAATAACCCCAAACTGTAAATGGCTCAAAAGTCCATCTGCAAGAGGATGGGTAAACAACGCGTGGTACACTCATGTAATATTTATAAAGAAGGAGCCAGCTGATGATATAACAACATGTATGCGGTCTACAAACATTATGTTGAAGGGAAAAAATCTACACATAAAAGAATACACAATATATAATTCCATGTATATAACATTCTAGAACAGGTAAAACTATTCTATTGCATGGTAATAGGAACTAAAACAGAATTGCCTGTGATGGTGAGGACTGACAGAGAAGGGGCTCAAGAGAACTTCCTGGGTGGTAGCGATCTCCAGTCTTGACTGAGATTGCATATATTTGTTAAAATTCATTAAAGTATGTCCTAAAAACTTGGTATTTCTCTGAATGTAAATTTTTGGCTTCAATTTAAACAAAGATATACATAAATAAAGTCAAAGGAGAGACTTGAGTGGTAGTTATTTGAAATATATCTTGCCCGATTTGTCATTTTCCGAAGATGCTACTTTCTGAAGGTCATTCTTATTTTAGTTACTATCCCTCAGTAATATCAGCGTTGAGTTTTGTACAGACCAGACTAGTTTCATTTCTGGTACATACACAAAGCAAGCCCTCTTTTGTATTTCCCTCCTTATTGGCCATGTTGAAGCACACGGCACATTTTAGATGAGATGGGTTATCCATGGTAAAAACCTAACCCCAAATTTTCATTGGTTTAATAAAATGATTTGTTTTACACACTACACATCCCAATCATATCAAACAGGGTGAAGGTTTGGGATTGTGCTCACATAGACATTCAAGGGTCCAGGCTGATAAAAGCTGCACCAGCTTCTAAAGGTAGCATATCCGTACATAGCTTCCAGGGTCACAGAGAGTATGAAAATCTCATAACTTATTCCAGAGGTAATGCTTGTCATTGGTTAGAGTACACAGTGTTACCCTAACACACCAAGTTAATATTGCAGCACATATGAATTCCCTTTCAAAAGGTGGCTGTTGCCTCACCCTGTCATCTGAATGCATACTCACACCTGCACATACGCAAGGACATGCACACCCTAGACAGGTACTTGAATTGCTTCTGTGGCAGCCAGTCAGGGCACCTTACAGACTCTTAGTGCAACAAATGCACATCTATCTTAGTGCACATCCATCTGCTATGCTTGGAAACCAATCCATTGCTTCATTTGCTATGAAAACACACCACTCATAGGCTGCTCCTAACCAATGACTGAATAGAGCAGAGATTCTAAAGGAGAACCATTTGTAGAAGACTCTATGCTCCTTATTGATAGACTTCAGCTCAAAGACTCCTCAGATTGGTCACCAGTCCAGGGCACCTGCAAACAAATTTCTAGGCCTCTCTTCACCAGGGCTCAGATTTGCATCAGAGTTTGATAACTCTTCTTGACTTTTCTGACTTCCCTCCTATTTTCTTTCACCTAAGTATTTTCCCTTAATAAAATCTTTGCACATTTAATTCCATCTTGGCCTCTTGTCAGAGGGCCTGGACTTGGAAAAATGGCTTCATTCAAGGGCAGAGCAGCTGACTTTAAAGATGATACAATTAGTCAATAGTAGATTAATTTCCCAATTCTACTCTTTATCAACTCATTTTATATTTTCACATAATTCCTCAGTCATCTTAGTTTACTTTGCCATAGGGATTTTTCCCTTGCAAATGTGGTTAGTGTCATTTTGCAATATATAATCTAAGCAGGTGGAATTCAGTGGTCAAAGATATGTTCAGCCTGACTTCAAAGTATTCCTACTTCTGTAATGTATTTCATACTAGATTTAGTATCAGAGAAATTTACAGCTATTTTTATTTCTAGTAATTGAATATTTCAAGTAACTTCTTTTTGGACATGGTTCAAAAAGTTATGGGTACATCTCTTTTCAAGAAAATGGCCACATTCTGGATTCTAGAATGGGATTCTATAATGGAGGCAAGGTTTTATGTAGGCAAGCTCCCACAAGAAATCTAAACAAAAATAGAACCACTATCTCAGGGAAATAACTTTTTTTGTGCTCATCAAGGTAAGAATTTTTCTGAAAATATAGTTAAATTTGTTATTGGCCTTCTATGTGTCTTTAGGATTCAAAGAAATGACATATTTACAGGATAAACCAAACTACTCTGTGTTTCTTTCTAATACAGAGCTTTAAAACACAGTGATTACCCAAAAAGATAATTATCAACAAACAGCCAAGACTTAAATCTGAAATATTCCTATATCTAAGCAGGTAGGGATAAAGATGTGAGACAGGACAATCTTATAATTCAAGGATACGGGTCTGATTCCCCAGATTCACTACACAAGAGCTTAAGTGGTAAAAACAAGGGTTTAAATTCATATGGAAATACTCTACAAATGAAGGCAAACTGGGCTAAAATTAATCTAGTCTTGCTACACTTTCAAAACTGGCTTGGCAGATTTCAGAAAGTCTACAGTATATAATCTACATAAATTTAAAAGAAAAACAAATGACAACCTATATAACTGACTCCATGTTTATAATAGATTATTTCATGCAATGGTTTCCAAATTTTTTCATTCATACTGAAGACAAAAGATATTTGTACTTTTAATTTGAGTCAGAAATAGTAGAGGATTTTTAAACTATTATTTTAAAGGGAGAATGTCAGAAAAGCAGCACTTACTACATGGTTTAAAAAGATTTTCAGAGTAAGGATACTTATTCCATGGAGATTAGATCCAGTGAGATGAGTCCCATCAATCTTTGGAGTCCTGCATTTACATTCCTCCCACTGTATGATTCTAAGATTGCACCCTTTATACGGGCCTCATGATGTAGAAAAAAATGGGCAGGTTTATATTTAGATAATGTCTTAAAGATAACAGAAATGGACTGGAGATGAGTGTATCAGATTGTCTCCAGATATCCTTTCCCACATATTCCTTTTTTTTTTTTTTTTTCCTGAAGCTACATTTGGAATGTACCACTTGAGATGGCTGAGACTAACCTGGATGACAGTTGAGGCTATCAATATATTTTAGTAGTAAGACACATCAAGAAGTCTGGATCAATGAAAGTTTCACAGCCCTGGTTATGACTATATCTACAGTGACCTTTGGAAGCATTTCTTTGTCGGATCTTGAGAAAGAATTGACCAGAAAAGTTAAAGAAGTTGAGTTGAAACCAAGACTGGTTAACAAAGAGTAAGAGTTGGAAAATAAATAATTATGTTTTAATACCATAGTTAGTTGACTCATTCATCATTCTACTTCTAGAAGTTATTTTAAAGGACACAGGCCCTGGTGGGTAGCTCCGTTGGTTACAGCATCATCCCAGTATGCCACGTGGTGGGTTTGATCCTCCTCAGGGCATATACAAGAATTAACCAATGAATTCATAAGTAAGTGGAAAAGCAAATCGATGTTTCTCTCTCTCTCCTCCTTCTTTCCTCTCTTTAAAAAATCAATAATTTTTTTTACAGAATATAGATCGTACTCAAAGATTATGGTATTAGTGCTGCATATAATAATCACCAAACATTTTCTACTACAGTTTCAATCTTCTCTGAACTCCAGAGAGCACACGTGTCTGTGTATGTGTGTTTACCCCCCAAGTCACTTCACTAGTGGATTCTTCTACCTGGGGCAACTTGCATCCATCACTGACTTTCCCTGTTCTCACCTCCCTTTCTTTGCCTAGCTGTCTCCTATTCTTCAGGATTTAATATGTAACTACTTCTGTGGAATCTACCGTGAATTAACCATTATTGACTAGGCATCACTGGGGCATTCTCCCATGTGTTCTCAAAAAGTCTCAGCGTAATCCTTTGTTACGTTTACCACAGTTGATTAAAATCACCTCTTTGACATATTTTCTTGTCCTACTAAACTATTATTTCCCAGATTATTTGTCTGTATGACCTTACATCTCTTCTCTGTCCTTACTCTTCTGTGCTCTGTTTCATAGGAATTGCATTTTCCAGGGTCTCTTACTAACTAGCTCTCTGAGATTCACTAACTAGGGACTAGAAAGAAAGAAGAAATTAAAACCAGATAATTTCCCCCTGCCTTTTTTTCCTCCAGTAGCCGGGTGTTTTTGGCGATTGCTGAATTTCTTCTGTGTCTGTGTCTCCTGAGGTCACCTCTGCCTCAGTGGTCTAACCACCTTCTGTGAACATCTCACCTTGGTCCCCTAGGGCTGGGGCAGCTTCCTGTTTCCATTAATCGACATTTCCTCCCCAACCAGCTCAATGCTTTTGTTTTACACCATGTTCTTATTTTAAGAGCCTTCTGCTGGAAATTCCAAGGATAGTATCTTGTTCCTGACTAGATCCTGAAAGATAGAACTATAAACACTTTGGAAGTGGAGAATAAATATTTTATTCTTTTAGTCTTCTTAGCAATGAGCACAAATATGTTAGTTGATCACTAAATGTATTGAATTAAATAAAACTGTGCTTTATAAAACAAACTTTTGAAAAAGAATATGAATATTTACATTAAGAGGGATTTTAGTGGCTTTGATGTTTGAAATGATAATTGTATCTGTCAAGGCATGGTCATTAAAAATATGTAGTTTCAAAAAGAATATCCTGCTTTAATAAATATGTGGGCCTTTATTTTTAAATAATTTACTATTTTCCATTAAGAAAGTAAAAAATTAACTTTCTGCTTTTTCTAGAAAAAAAAGTTATTGCCAGGCATCCCTCCCCATTTCCTGCCCACCCATTGTCAGCATTGTCTCTTCAGGCACAACTGTGTGTCCTTGAATTATCACGTCATTAAGCAATAAAATTAAAAAGTGGCAAACAAACATATTTATTTTTAAATCTGAAAACAAACTAAATACCCTCAAATTTTTACTCATTTTACTTAATTGGCAAAAATACCCCAGAGCAAGGAAGAAAAGTTAAATATTGTTTGGTTTTAATTATCTCCATTTTATTTTCTAATTAAAAATGGAAGAGGAAAGCAGCAGGACCCCCGGGAGCCACTACAGACAGCAATATTCTGCCAAAATCAATAAAGTAAAGCGACATGTCCGACCTAAACAAGGCTCTTGTATAAGAAAATTTATGAAACACCATGGCAAATGCTTTTTCAAAATATGTGTGCATTTTGGAGACAACGTTTTGTGTCTTTGACTGTTTCTAAGATTGGAATTGGTTTTATTTAATTAACAAATATTACACTATCCATCTTGAAAAATATTTATGACTGTGTGATAGGCGGGGATATTCTCCAAGTATCTTCATCTTCTATGTTAAGGAGTGAAGATGACATCACTCCGCGGGCCTCGGCAAACTGATAACATGCAAGGCGAAGCTTTTGACATGGAAAAAAAAGTCTAGTAGGAAAACTCTAATCCAGCTGTCGCCTGGAAGCACATAGCGAGTGCTCGGTCAACGAATCACACCAAATTTTCAACAGCCAAGTGGCAAGATAATTTGGTGCCATGTAATGAATATCTAAGCTGAGTGAAATATTTCATCCATACTGTTTCCATAACCAAAAATAAAAAGCAAGTTTAGTATAACTCTTTGATGATAAAGTGAAAGAACAGTTTTTTTTCCTGAAAATTCGTAATTGTCAAAAGCTAAATAAATTAAATTACAGCAACAACAGATCCCTTGCTTTGCTTTAAATCCATAAGATTTGAATCCGAATGAAAAAAGTAAGGAATTACATGTTCATCTACTAAAATTTTCTAAAATGTTTATTATATCTTGGGTAAGTGCTAGAAAATTTTGACATAAAGCCAAAGTTAAACCATTTTTTAGGAAACTGTAAGTTTTCCCCAATGTTCAGCAATCAGATTTGACATGGAGAATGTACAGTCGCCTTTACCGTCCCTTCCCTGTCATACACACGGGAAAGAATCTAGAATGCAGATCACAAATGTGACCTCCATGCAACTCCCATCCAGGAGATGAAATCATGACAAATCTTGGAAGCAACTCTCAGCCTCGTTTCTATAGAGATGTGTGTTTCCTCTCACTGGAAGTTTAATAAGAGAAACTGCTAAGGACTTCCTGAACTCATGATCTCTCTTATTCAAATAGACCCGACAGTGCCTTCAAATGACATAATTACATGATTAGCTATTGAAAACACAAAAGCTATTGCTTTAATTAGTATACACGCTTTCTTGTGACAGAATATATAAACGTGAAAATCAAAGGTGATTGAGCAGGTGATTTTTTCTAGTTTTCTGGGGACATGGATCAAAGCATAATAGTTATTTTTAAAAGAATTCTTAGCAAGGAAAAAATAATGTTTTTAAAGAGATAAACTATTCTTCTGCAAAGGGAGAGGAGTTATGCTCACATAAAGTAATAGTCTTTTAATCAAGAGAGTTACTTCTTACTAAGTTGCCACTATTTCTTTTCCTTTACAGAGAACATCTAAGGTGTTTCAGTGATAAAAGTGCAATTTTGCTTCCCAATCAAAAAAGTTAGTGCTATCTTTTCTCATCTCATTAATCTCTTTTTGGCAAATGTATACAAAGATAATAAAAATCACTGCATCTTTTAATCATAGGGGATTCTTTCTTAAAAGTTTAAATGCTAGGGAAATATTAGCTTCCATTGTTCCTGTGCACTGCAGATTAGACATGACTATATTTGAGGGCACAGAGATAATTTAACTGACTTGGTCAATAGGACCCAAAAGTCCATTCTAAGACGAAAACTTGGGTTTCTCTGTTATTCTCTTTACCAGTGCAAGACCAAATCTCTTGCTTTCTATAGTGAAAATAAAAAAACCAGGAATAATCACTAGTATCATTACTAATGAGAAATACAAGACATGTTCACACAATCCTTCAATGGTAAAAAACAATTCAGGAAATAAGCATCTTTTACTTTTAAGCAAATGATTTATTTTTTCTTTTGGGGCATAGTGCGTTACTGGCCAGTACATCTACAGCTGGGCTTTAATTAGTGATCTCACAAATCCTAGCAGATGGGCTGAACTTCTAATCCACTAAAGTAACAAAACAGTGTATTTCTGATTTCCTTCCTATTAGACAGTATCAGTAAATGCCCCAGATATACAATGCTATATAAACTCTAGCTAGGACTTCAAGCAACTATAAAACAAAGTGAAGATAATTGGACAATTGGGCGATTGGACAATTGGACAATTGTCTTCACTTTGGTAAAAACATGTAAGTGCTAAAGTATCATATAGTATGAAAAATTAAATTTTTAGTTTGTATTAACAGATTAACTTTGTTTTCTTCCATGTGTTGCTAAATTGATTATTTCACTGTGCATCATGATTTAGCTGACCATATTAAAACCACTTGAAAGAAAAATATATTATTATTCAAAGTGTGTGAGAAACAGGTCATTGCATTATAAAACATATTTCTATATGTAATCCAGTCTCATACATTAGTATTTCTCTTTTTAAAAAATGTAAAACATTATTCACATATATTGCATTTAATCTCCAAGCACTCAGCAATAATCTGGTAAGGATATATAATACAAACAAAAACTAAAATAAAACTCCTAGTCTTATTTCTGGAAGATTAGGGTTTTTCCTGAATGTTATTACAACTCCCATCTCTCATCTTTCATGACACACACAGACATGCAGAATTTGAGTAAATAAACATTCCTTATCTAGTAGATCATACCAAAGAGAGTATTATCTACAACTATTAAAGAAGAATGAAACCTTACTGATAGTTAGGAAAAGAGCAAAATACTACCCTTGCTCTTGCTTTTTTAGGAACTCAATTGCACCTGCCAGTTTCTATTTAGCGTTTCCTCCTCAAAGGGTGGATGAACGTTGAAGGCAGAAGACAGAAACAGAGTTTTGTGGATGAAGGCTAAAATAATGGGAGTCGGGCCTTTCAAGAAGCCATAGCCATCTAGATTGCATAAATAAACTACCTCACTTGAGACCCCTGTTTTTCTGTCAAGTTCAAGCCTGTCATAAGCAGCCCAAAGCAGTAGGCCCCTTGTGTGTGTGTGTTGAACATTATGAAAAAGCTGTTGCCTTCGTAATTCTTCCTGGTCTGTTTTTGGTAGATGACAGAAACAGACATTCCATTTTTGGATTAGGAAGGAATTGTTCCCTTCTGGAATAAAAATTACCTCCAGGTGAGGGTGCCACAGAAGACTCGCTAATACTTCAGCCTGGCTGCATTTAACAGATGATTAGGTTGAGGAATAATGAGACCCATACGGAAAACTTCTGATGGAATGCAGGAGAGCTGGATGCACAGGGCTTCTGCACAGTTAGAATGATCTGGGAAACTATATGCTTAGAGATAGTGTGTAAACACCTAAACAGGAAGGTGAGGATTAAGACACAATAAAACTATTTTTGATTACACACACTGCGATTAAACTGCTCAACTGTACGGAGTGCACCAAAATTCAAACAGGATAAAAATTACTGCCATCTGAGGAATTCTGTGATAACGTCCAAGTCAACATTACAAAGTCCCATTAATTTCCTTATATTCTATTTTTAGAAGAAATTGCCACATCATATGAAGTCTGTCCAAAAAAAACCCAACCACTGTTAATATGATGAAAATGGTTTGCACGATATCAATGTAATCTGGCAGCCAAGGAGAGGGGACAGGAGTGCATACGCGTAAACAATGACGACTCACTGTACTAGTGAGTGGGGGCTGAAGACGCCAGTGAGTGAGCATGTGTACTGTGTGGTCATCACATTCAAAATATTTGAGTGAGTAGAGCAATGAATCTGCATCATATTTTCCATTAAACTTGCACATTCCTCCTTAGAAACTGGATGATTCAGGAGGCTGTAGGTATGGGCAACTGGTGATTGGCAGCTTTATCACAACAATACACCTGCTCATGTATCACATCTCCTGCAGAGTTTTTTTAGTAAATCATCAAATCACGCAGGTGACTCAGCCCCACTACAGCCCAGATTTGGCACCCTGTGACTTCTCCCAAAACTAAAATCACCTTTGAAAGGGAAGAGATTTCAGACCATTGATGATATTCAGGAATATACGTGGGGTAGCTGATGATAATTGGGAGACTTGCGTGAGGCCCCAAGGTGCCTACTTTAAGATGACTGAGGCATCATCGTCCTATGTACAATGTTTCTCGTATCTTCTTCAATAAATGTCTCTATTTTCCTTATTATGTGGCTGGCTACTTTCTGGACAGACCTTGCATTCTTAAGGAGAAATGAACTAGAATTACCTACCTCAATTTTCATCTTTCCACTGACATACAAAATTTAAAAATCGAAGCCCTTCTCAGTACCTCACTGGTAAGTTTTCTCTGAAGGTTTTCTTAACATGGTTCTGCTCCTCATGGCCCATGGAAGTCTTACACTTTGAGGTCTAAAGGCCTTTGTGTCACCGCAAGAAATAGGTCCATTTTGAAACTATCTCTGCTGTGCCCAGTTCTCTCCCACTGAGAGCTTCCCGGGAAATTGCTCTGCCACATACTTAACTAAATGCTTATTTGTAAACCAGTAATCAAGGTCTGGTTTGGGGCCTGTTTATTTACCTCAACCCAATACACCTGGTCACAATCATTTTATCATGTGTTGCCTTCTACCTCCACATGGCACACATATATTGGATCACTCTTACCAAAGACAGTGTCTGATCTGCCTTCTCTTTCTGTCATGCTGAGAAGTACTGAAATCCTCCCACTTCCAGCCCCACTTAACCAGTTTGGTGGCTTATTTTTTCCATTTGTGGTGAGGAGCTAGTGCAGAAGCCTTTTCTAAATACTTTGATCTTAACTGTACCTGCAGCTCTCACGAGTGGGCCCCGCCTCACAGGCCAGCATGCTGACATTGCTTACCCCACTGTTTACCTGTAATGTCATAGCCAGCTTCCCATATTTTTAGTATCTAGCTAGTCAAATATCTCTTGGGTTTCTAAAGTGCCTGCCTAATTAAATTGATAAAACCCTGAAAAGCTGATCAAAGTAAAAAAAGAATAAACACATTCAATTTAATGTAATCTTAAAATGGTATGCTGCCCCACACAGAGCATGAAGGTAACTAATTTCTAGTTTCCAGGTTGTCCTTTCTTCAGAGAAAGGTTTTCAAAATGTGTTATGAGGAAGAAAAACTCTATATGCCCAAAGATATTCTATGTACCACAATACATGAAACAGAACTGTGGGGATGGAAAGTGTACTCTTGGGGAGGGCATAAAATGAAATAAGTTACATATATTCTACAATTATAATTAGAAGGCAAAGAATAAAATGAAATGAATAAGGTAATAGTAAATCTTAAAAAATTAACATAAAATTGTATGTGTGCTGGTTTAATACTTATATTCACAGGCATACGCATATTTATCAAAGACTGATAGAAAACGTGGAAAAGAAAAAGTTTGGTATCCTACTGACAGGATAAGGGTGAGTTTGCTCCCTTTGTGTGTCCTTCGCTTTTGCTATAATCTATGTGCACAGTAATTAAAGACAGAAAAAAATACTGAAAACAAAATCATAGTATGAGGAAGCCAAATATTGAAACCAGCTAATTGTCATGAGAATGCCTACTATATTAGACTTTTGGAAAAGCAAAGTCCAAATAATTAAGTGAATGCTGAAAATGGATGAATAAATTATTTGCACCCAAATGCAAGTGCTCAATTTTCATACAACACTTAGGCTTTGTGCTTGGCCTTCATTGTTTCTGAGATAATATGATGATACTCTCCTCTAATCTTTCAAATTTAAAATTGATTTTCTCTCTCAGTCTCCTTGCACCACTGCATCTTATCATTTAGATTGCTCCAAAGGAAAAAACAATACCCAAATATAAACAGAAGAGAGATTGGTTTTAAAGTCCATATTAATATTCTAACTATATTAATATTCAATATATTTTAACTCCCATGTATACTTACTTAAGTAAAAAACATACAGTAATTTGAGCAATAACACTGGTTAGCTTTTGTTCTCTTGTGAGAAAATGACCCATATCTCTCAACAGACAGGCAGCTGTGAAGATCACATCCTTGTATAAACTTAATCAAGAGCAGTTGGAGTTAAACAACACACTATTGGGAACACGTTATAGACATGATTTTAACATTCACTAATGGAGACCAACTACATGGGGGATGTCATTTATAAGATTATAAACTTCTTTCAAGAAATATATATTTTTAGGTCCCGGGAAATTAAATTACTTCAGTTCATTTAATCTACACTAATTAATAAGAACAGTGATAGACTCAAACAAAATCAAAGAGTAACAAGCTATTCTATCATTCCATCAGCCAAAACAATGGCCAAAAAATAGTAAAGCAAATGGTATAAATATAATAAATAAATGCTCTAACTTGAAATAATTGAAATAAAATTAAACAATGCTAAATGGATCAAGAGTCAGAATCTAAAAGCAGTTAAGTCGGTAAACATATTAGTGCAATAATTAGAGGTATTGATACATTACACATTTTAGGAATATTAATATATGGCAAATTGTGGTTGCTATATTATGGAACATTCAAACATTTATTCATTTACTCATAATTTATGGGGAATTGTCCTAGGGGAGGAGAAAAAAAGAGTCCAGTAGTTTTAAGGAGTTTCTGATTTACTGTATAGTTGGAGAAAACATAGAAAATAAAATATGTTAGAACATAAATATGTTTCTACAGGATAGGAGAGTTTTCTGGTAATAGTGGTGGCTAATTTTAAAATTTAGTAGAAGAATAAACTTTGCTATGGGCATCCGGGCAAGAGAAAGTGAGATAGACAGTCTAGGCAAGCAAGAAGCCCAGGCAAAACCAGGAAGATACAGAAAAGCTAGAGTTAATTAAAGGTGACCCCTATAATATAATAGATCAGTTTTTATACCTCTAGCTTTTTAAACCCCATGTAATAAATAAACTTCTTTAAATTTCTTCCTACACTCACAGAAATATTGAAAATACCTGGAGTGTTAGAAACATTGACTCGTGGCTTGAGATCTCCATTGAAACGTTAGAGTTCCATTTGCAAAACATCACAAAGATCTTATTGAAATTAAGTGGCAAGGGATTGTTTAGAAACATCACCATATATGTATTTTTCCCGTGGGATTTACTATGCAATGATTTCCAGAATCACTGGTGTATATAAATTGGTAATGACAATTTCTAAACACATGACCCTAATTTTGAAAGTAATTCAAAGCACCTGGGCTCAATAAATAACACTTGTTTGTAGCAGAAAATTTACCCAGAAGAGAGGTCTTCAATCTAAATTCCTTCCAACAAGTGTAAGAATTTTAACCTATGTTGTCTATGTTGAAAATATTTTAAAATGTAATTGACTCTATTAAATTTTAGTATTTTATAAAGTATTACTTTTTATAGTCAATATAAAACTGTATATGTGCTTTTTAATTTTTTGATGAAAGTTTATCCTTTTATAGCTATGAGTTAAACATTCCAGAATTAATGACTGTGCTCATACAACATTACAATTTTCCTTACAAAGGCTTGATTTGAGATTTTTACTTTATAGAAGCAAATTAGGTGGTAAGTGGGCACCAGCTGTCTCTTTGTAATACTAAATCACAAATATAAGTTAGGGACAAAGCAAATCATAAAAATATTTTTGTACAACACTAAGAAGTTTGAAATTTACCCTTAAAATGAGGGGAAATTTTTTTTCATATATAGATAATCCTTTTCCAGATTGGGGAAAATATTCATACTGATAAAAATATAGTAGCATTGTGAAAATTTTTTTGGAGGATATAATTTATAAACACACTTGGATAGGACAATCTTCATAATTTAAGTTATATAATGAAATGTAGAATGGTTTCACAATGTGACTTTTTAATAAGACATAGTAGGTTTGGTATGCAGAAATTTGTATTCTAGCAACACAAATACACATGGAAAATATTGTACTGATGGCCCTGCAACATGGTAAAGTCCCAAGAACTGAAAAACCAAAGGGCACTAAATATTTTAATCAGGAAAGGCATGGTTCCCACAATAAAAAATAAAAATTTAAATATGGCAAATTTGTATGATAGAGTTTTAGAACAATGTGTGCAAGTTTAGTAGAAGAGCGGAATGACGTGATTCTAAGAATTAAGGAAAGTTTAAGAAAAATACTACGCGTATGAGTATAGTTGTACCAAAACGAGTCACTTGGGAGCCAGGTGGTTGCTTCCTATTCAGTCTCCCTGCTTTTACATTACAGCTAAAAATGATTTTATAAAGTATGCCCCTCCGTTGCTTTATTTGCAGTGTACTCACCACACTTGAATATAAATGTATTCTATCATAAACAATACATTGTTCTTTCTCTATATGCCATAAATTATTTTGCTAATTTCAAAATATTAAAATCATATAAACTATAATTACAGTGCAGATAATCCAGACATACTACTCCAAATAGTCTCCATGTGTTTGCAAAGTTTGATATCTTAATAACCATGACTTAAAAGTATTTTAAAATATTTTGAACTATTTGATAATGAAATAGTACCTAGCTAAATATGTAAAATATATCTAAAAGGAAGTCTAAAAATAAGTTGCCTCAGAATCCATTAAAAAACAGAAAAAAAAGCATAATGAACTCAAAGAAAGTAGAAGATAAAAGCATAAATAAAATAGAAAAGCAGAGATAGGATTGACACAGATACAGGTTGATTCATTGAAATGACTAATAAAATTGATAAAAGCTTTCAAAGCTGACCAAAGAAAAAAGAATAAAGGCATAAATAATCAATATCCAAAACTAAAAGGAGTCTTAGCTATTGAGACCACAGACATTAGAAAGAACACAAAAGTATATTATGAACTATATTCAAAGAAACTTGAAAACTTAGGTAAAATAAATGCCCAGGAAAATGACAACATACCAAACTAAGAATACCAAGGAATAAGTATAAAAACAGAACACAAAATTACTGCAAATAAAATTATAAAACATTGAAAGGAATTAAAAAATACATAATAGATAGAATTATTCATGGACTGAAAGGCTCAGCATTACCAACATATTTATTCATCTCACAGTTTTATATACATTCAAAAAACCCTATCAAAATTCTAAAAATAGCGTTTTGACACCAGTCAAGAGGGCTTTGTAATTCATGTGGAAATGGAAAGGGCTGGAGGAGCACTTGCTTCACTCATAATCGTATATTTTTTTATTATTTTATTGTTCTTCAATTACCGTTGTCTGCATTCTCTCCCCTCCCCTCCTCCCTACCCCACCCAACCCCACACATCTTATTACAAAGTTACTGTAGTTAAAAAGTTAGTATTTGTACTTAAAGATAAAAATATTGAAAAAATACTGAGCCTGAAAACAAGCCTGTGCAAACACAGACACTTCATTTGAGAGAAAGCGCACTGCAGAACAGTGGGAAGGAACACAGTGCTGGAGCAAATATCTATTCATATTTTTAAAAAAGAAACTTGGTGCCTATATCATCACACAGAAAATTATTAATCACAGATTATTATAAATTTAAATATGAAAGGCAAAAAATTAGGCTTCTATGTTATCATATTAAAATAATTAATGACCTTGATATTTTAGTAAAATTGTTTTAAACAAGACAAAAATAACTAAAGATATAGAGGAGTGATGATAACTGGTCTATCTTAAAATTCAGGTATGATGTGCTTCAAATGACACAATAAGCGAGGAAAGGGAAAAGTTACTTACACTTATAAGTATTAAGAGGTTGGTATCTAGGAACATCAATTCATAATAAAAAACAGATTTCAAACTAAAAATGGAAAAATACTTGCAAATAGTTCACAAAAGGGATATTATCAATTAGCTAATAAGTACATAAAGTGTTTTAATCTTATTAGTAATCAGAAAACTACAAATTAAAATCATGTTAAAATGCAACTATCTGCCAACAGAATGGCTAAAATTTTGAAACAAAACAAAAAATATGCATGTTATTCAGTGTGTAGAGCAGTAAGAACACTCCCACACAACTGGTTCAACTGTTTTGAAAAAACATTTGACGTTACTTGATGAAATAAATATATGTATATCTTATGCCTCAGTAATCTTCTCCAAGTAGAAATGGAGACATGTGTTCACTAGGAGGCAGATACAAGAACATCCAACTCAGAACTGAAGCAAATCAAAATTAGATTTATTGGTCACATAGTACAGTAGGGAAAGTGAGTAAAAAGTACTTGGACTTGAAGTCAGTACTTTTACTTTCCAGTCACATGACCTGGCGTCACTATTCGAACTTTCTTATTATATTGATAGTTTCACTACCTCTACAAGAGACATCATTCCACCTATTTCAGTGCTCATGTGAAGACTAACTGAGATCATGACTTCCTGGTCATGTCATGATATACTAGTGCACACGCAAGTTCTCAAACATGTCAGTTACATTTAAAATTGGCAAAGACTATAGGTTTTGAACGCCTTTAACTTCTTAAGTGTAAGTAATTGCTTCTCATACAAGATATCAGTCATTCAATACAATTGTTTAAGTACTTATTTTTTTTTGTACCTAGCCACACAAGAAAGGAAATTGAAGTAAAGGTTTTTGTCCTCACCTTAATCTACTTTACCAGACAGTTACAATTTCTGTTAAAGTTTTGTGCTTCACATTTATTTTTATATAATATGCTCTGTCCCAGAGACAGAACTTTTTATTTTTAAATGTAAAAATAAACATCTAGGAATGATATACATTGCAAAAAAACAAAACAAAACATGGGAATGAATTTTAGATATCTGAAGATACTATTATAAGATTCTGTATACATTTTAACCTATTTGAGCACAGTACATGAACAGTTAGCATATGGAAAACATATTTCCATTAAGCTGAGGAAGGTAGATTTAAACTTAATTTACATATTCCCATGCATCATTCATCTTTTTGTGTTCTTCTGACTGGAGAAATAGCAGTGCCTTTTTCAACTCAGCTGTTGAACGTTTCATGCTTGTTTGTTTACTCCACAGCAACTTTCAAAGGCACAGACTAATTTTGAAGAAATCCAGTCAACAAGCAGATATCAAGATACTAATTATCTTTAATTTTTGGTGTAGTCTACTATCTTGAAAATAATGGGCAGCTGGAAAGACCTTTTAGAAGCAAAAAATTTCTCTAATATTAACTGAATGTCAATAAAATTTTCAATGTCAGCACAGGTTACAGAAATATGAGATTTCACTGACGCAGTCTACAAGTCATAGAATCCGAGGTTTACTACTGGTTAAGAGGAAATTTAGAACTTCATAACTATTCAAGAAACCAAAAACCAAAACCTGTATGTGCTCTGGCTGCTTGAGGGATGTTTCTGGTTAAGATTCTGTTTGTTAAACAAGGAAGCCTGCTACAGTAGATATGCATGATGAGCTTTGGAGTGGCACTTTTTCTCTTATCTTTCAATTCATAGTCTAGTCTAAATTTCAGTATATTTCAGTCTCTTCTTGACACTTGGCTTTCCACCTCTGCTGTTTAGGTGCTAACTCGTAAACATTTATAGTCCAATCATCCACCATTTAGCCACTTGCCTTTCAACCCATGAGGAAAAAAGACCTTGAAAAGGCAAAGGAAAGAGAACCTGTCATTTTGTTGCTTCAAAATTTCCCAGTTATGCCATCTGTACCTTGAAGCTGGGAAAAACCTTAGTGAGAGAACCATGCCAGAAAAGTGACATAAAAGTGTCTGGTCAGAGCAATAAACTGCTCTACTCAAATAGGATGTTTATCAAAGTGAATAGTAAGATCATGGCTACAGACACAGGGACCTTGCTGTCTGTGGTACTAATTGAATTGCAAATAGAGCCTTCTTGTCTGGTGTTGCTTTTAGGCTTATAATCATGACAAGATACCCAATATCTGTTTATTCCAAAATAATATTTCATACTAAGAAACAAGTTGACAATGTCTGAGTTAGATATTAGTTGTCTTATTTTAATTTCTGTTCATTCACTATTTAACTAGTATACATGTTAAAATTCAAGTTCAATCTTTAGCCACAACTCATAGGTGGAAGGGAAATAACAATAATAATGTGTGTGCTAAAAGCATTTCTAAAGGGAAATATCTAGACATGATAAAAATATAACCCATTTAACCAGATATTAGGAAAAAGGTAAGTACAGCTATAGTAGGTGCTTGAAAGAACTCTGCTGATTGTGTTGCTGGGCAACCCCAGAAAAGCTTCAGATTGCACTATCAATAAACAATAACAGATTCTGCCCAGTAAGTATTAGAAAACAATAGGATCTGAATTGTACCCCAGTTGCCTGAGCATCAAAAAATAAAAAAGCCAAGGAAAACCCATCTTCTCTGTTGGTATAATTTCTTGTCTTCCTCTTTCATTTAAAAAAAAATAAAGAAAAAAAAAAGATTTTCACTGGATTGTAAATGCCTGAAAATAAAGAGAAGCAGTGGAAAGTTTTGAATTCTGAAACATGAGGTTTTTCAGATTTTTGAAGCAATGAAAGTGAACAGCAGAAAACTCTTTGTGACATGGGGAATGCCTCCCACTCAGCTACCTCTCTCTTGCTAAAAAGTTCCCTGACACATGGACTAGAAAACTTAGCTACCTTGCAAAAGAATATTTGATAGGGAAGGAGGAAAAGCTTAAGTGCATAACTTTCCATCTGTGGAAGATAGCATATACATGGCAGAAAACAAAACTACTACAGGCATGCCAGTTTTATTGTGTTCCAGATATTGTTTTTTTTTTAATAAGTCAGAGGTTTGTGGCAATCCTGCATTGAAGAAGTCTATTAGCACAATTTCACAATACTTGCCCTCATTGTGTCTGTGTCATATTTTGGTAATTCTCATAAAATTGCAAACTTTTTCATTCATGTTATATTTTTATGGTGATTTATGATCAGTAACCTTTGATGCTATTATTGTAGTTGTTTCGGGTCACTGCAAACCATGCTCATATAAGATGGCAAACTTAATTAATGAATATTGTGTGTGTTCTGAATACTCTATCAACCAGCCATTTATCCTCCTCCTTGGACCTTCCTATTCCTTAGGATACAAGATTTTGAAATTAGGACAGTTAACAACCCCACAATGGCCTCTAAGTGCTCCAGTAAAAGAAAAAGTTCCTGTAGCAAATTAAAAGTGTCACTCCAGTGAACCCACAGACAATAACATGAAAGAGACTCATTGCTGATATGGAGAACGTTTTAGTGGCCTGGATAGAAGATCAAACCAGCCACAACCGTCCCTTAAGCCAGAGTCTAATTTAGAGCAAGGCCCTAATTCTCTTTAATTCTTTGAACACTTAAGATAGGTGTGGAAACTGCAGAAAAAAGTTTGAAGCAGTGGCAGATGGTTCATGAAATATAAGAAATTCAATTGTCTCCATAACGTAAAAGAAAAGTGAAGCATCAAGTGCTGATGTAGAAGCTGCAGCAAGTTATCCAGAAGATCTAGCTAACATAATTATTGAAGATGGTAACACGGCAATACATATTTTCAATGTAGATGAAACAGCATTATATTGGAAGAAAATGACATCCAGGATTTACATAACTAGTGAGGAGGAATCACTGCCTGGCTTTAAAGCTTCAAAGGACAGGCTGACTCTTTTGTTAGGGAATAACACAGCTGGTGACTCTAAGAAGCACCCAATGCTCATTTACCATTCTGAAAATCCTAGGTCGCTTAAGATTATGCTAAATCTACTCTGCTTGTGCTGTATGCATGCAAACACAAAGCCTGCATGACAGCACATCTGTTTACAATATGGTGTACTGAATATTTTAAGTGCATGGTTGAGACCAACTGCTCAAAAAAAATCCTTTAAAAATATTGAAACTGGAAAAGTCAGCATTTGTGCTAATTGTCACTACCAGAATCACTAAGTAGAAATAAGGATTGAATCCTTATGGGTGCTTTATTCAGATGTTGGAGATCTGAGAAGGCAGTGGATCATGTACCCTAAAAAAGCCTTCTTAATATCTCATTTCAAGCTGACCTTTTTATAGGGAGAAGTAAAGCATATGTAAGGGGTTTGGAAAAAGGTTAATCAGATGAGAGTTGCAGGCCAGCAGTTATTTTCCTAGGTTTTTTTTTTTTTTTTTTTTTTTTTCTGTTCATCAACAATTCATTATCTGCCTCTTGGATGTTCCCTCCCCAGACCCTATCATTTCCAGACCCCTGGGGCACAAAGGTTGAATAGTTTTTTGACCTCCTGGAGTCACATAGGTCATGTACTACAGTTCCTGGAATAACAGCTTGCCACATGCATTAATCACTTAAGCCTATCAACTATGACTGAAGATAAAATTTTTAACTTTTGAGTTTCCCAAACAATATTATGGCTCATTGACAATGCACTTGTTCACCCAAGACCTCCAGTGGAGATATACAATGAGGTTTATGTTACTTTCATGCCTGCTAACACAGCATCAATTCTTCAGCTCATGGATCAAGGAGTAATTTTGACCTTCAAGTCTTATTATTTAAGGAATGTATTTTGTAAGGCTACAGCTGCCATAGATAGTGATTCCTTTGATGGATCAGGATTCACCATTCTTTCTTTCTTTTTTTTTTTCAATTGTTTATGCTATTACAGTTGTTCAGTTTTTTTCCCTTTTATCAACTCCACCTAGCCCCACACTCTTCCCTCCCTCGGTCAATCCCCAGGATTCACCCTTTTATATACCCTTAGAATGGTTTGTGGTCCGTCAGAAGAAGTCAGAATACTCAACATTAATGGAAGCTTGGAAGAAGTTGATTGCAGCCCTCTGGATGACTTTGAGGGAGGAGGGGTTAAGATTTCAGTGGAGGAAATAACTGCAGATGTGGAAGAAAGAGCCAGAGAACTTAGAAATGGAACCTGAAGATGTGACTGAATTGTCGCAATCTCATGATAAAATTTTAATGGATGAGGAGTTGCTTCTTATGAATTTACAAAGGAGGTGGTTTCTTGAGATGAAATCTACTCCTGGGGAAGATGCTGTAAAGATTGCTGAAATGACAACAAAGGATTTATAATATGACCTAGTCTTAGTGGATCAAGCAGTGGAAGGGTTTGAGAAGATTAACTCCAATTTTGAGAGAGGTTCTCTCTATTGTGGGTGAAATGCCATGAGACAGCATGGCATGCTACAGAGAAATCATTCATGAAAGCAAAAGTCATTTGAAGCAGTAAACTTCATTTTTGTCTTATTTTTAAAAATTGCTGTGGCCACCCCAGCCTTTAGCAACCCCCAACCTGACCAGCCATCAGTCATCAATGTGGAGGCAAGATCCTCCTCCAACAAAAATATGGTAATTCACTGAGAGCTCAGATGATGGTCAGGATTTTTAGTGATAAAACATTTTTAATTAATGTAATAAATGGTTTTTTAGATATAATGCTATTGTACACTTAATAGATTAAAGTACAGTGTAAACGCAACTTTTACATGCACTAGGAAACCAAACAATTCCTGTGACTGGCTTTATTGTGATAGTCACTTTATTGCGACCGTCTGGAGAAAAACCCACACTATCTCTGAAGTATGCCAGTACTGTTTTTAAAAAGTGACCTAAATTAACCACAATTTCTTCATGTTATTAAAGACACACCTCTCACAAATCTTGGCACAACTAAAAATTGGCAAAAACCCAGAAAAACAATAAACTTCAAGTTTTGAATATATTTTTTAAAAGAAAGTGTTGCTTTTTTTCTTGAGAACAATATATTATGATAAAATAACACATGTGTGGATAATTGCTACTTTAGGCAAGGATTATATTTAATTACTGGTGATTTTTCTTTACTGTCTCTTGGCTGATATCCTCCTATATGTTATTTTAAAAAACTAGTTACCACAGGCATATGAAGAATTACAATTGCTAAATATTTATGTTTCCTGCAAATCGAAGGGGAGATACTTGATTTAATTCAATAACACACATTGGTTTCATGAATCGAATGCAATTTGCTAAGGGCTTTTTAGTGGCAAATAAATGTATATTAGATTATAGTGTATTTAATCTTTCCATGACACAACATATTTATCTAACTACTGTTCTATTTACCTCTTATGCTCAAACAAGTCACAAGCATTTTCCCTGTCCCCACAGCCGCCTGGCTTCTTCCTTCCCTGAAACCGCCCTTGTTAAGGTGCCTGACTTCCAAGGCAAACTGCGAAGGACTGTTTTCAGTTAGACTTACTTACTTGAGGCCTTCAACACCCATGATTGCTTTCCTTAAAATTCTCTTCTTCATCTTCTGAGATAACATCTCTCCTGGTTCACCTCACATGTGTTCTGTTTTCTGAGTTTTCCTTCTCTGCTCATCCCTCAAATCTCATTATTTCTCAGAAAAGACTGGCATTTGCTTTCTTTTGCAACAGTCTCAACTGAACCCTCAGCCCATGTCTTTCAGATGGTCTAGGCCAGGAGTGAGCAGGTGACCCAAGATGGGTCACTTGGAGCATTCAATCTCCTTAGTCGCAATGATCCGTTTTTCATGAATGGGCAAATGATCCAGGGCAGTCCGTGTGAAACAGGATCAGGATAATTGCCTGAACTATGTGTTTCTCCGGATCTAAGCCAGGAAAGAGCCTCTGTATGTCACCAGGAAAAAAAA
>PVJI01012886.1:0-49865 GCA_004026765.1 Micronycteris hirsuta | reverse complement strand
ATGTGTAGCTTATTATGAGGATTGGCTCAGGTGATTGTGGAGGTTGAGAAGCCCCACGACCTTCTATCTCTAAGCTGGAGATCCAGCAAAATCTGTGGTGCAATTCAGTCTGAGTGAGTCCGAGGGCCTGAGACCCCAGGAAGCTGGGCATGGTATTGGTCCCAGTCTGGGGGCAGGAGGACAGGAGGGGAAATGTCCCAGCTCAACAGTGAGGCCCAGGAAAAGGGGCAAATACCTCCTTTCTCCACCTTTTGTTCTACTCAGGCTCTCAGGAGGTTGGATGATGACCATCCACATGCAAAGGGCAGTTTACTGGGTCCACGGACTCGAATGCTCACCTCATATGAAAACACCATCACAGACATACCCAGGAAAAATCTGGGTACCTCGTGGCCCATCCAGTTGAGGCACAAAATTACCATCACGTTCGCATATACATAGAAATAAATATGGAAGAATATGAACAAAATTACTCATCGTGGGTTCCTCAAGCAGATGGAACATAGGAAATTTTAAATTTATTTTTATTAATGTCTTAAAAAACAAACATACTACTTTTGAAAGCAGAAAAATGGATTTTTTCGGATAATGTAGAAGGCTGCAAGGACCCTAGCAGTGAAAGACAAGCACCTTCTCTCTAAAGTTTTTCGGGTGTGGCCTCTGCTTGAGACTGCAAACGCATTTCCCATCAACATCCTGGTCCTTGCTGATTCAGTAGGAAATGCCAGTGATAGACTTCCATGAAGCTCACTAAGATTTGTGTAGAGGGGTGCTCATTATTCCAGGAGTGACCTTCCCGTCCGACCTGGGTGAAGCAGTGACGTGGGGACACTGGGCACACATGATGTCATGGCGGCTCACCCACAAGGGTCCCGGTAAAGAGGCGACCTGACACTGAGGAAGGGCTGAGGTGACAAGCCACCTGCTAGTTGCGGTTCAGTGACCTCAGACAGCCCGCTTACCCCAGGAGGGCGTTCTCGTCCTCAGCACGGTTGGCACCCTGGTCAGACAGCGCTTTGCCGTGGGCTGACCAGGGCCCTGTGGGGAGTGTGGCAGCGCCCTTGGCCTCTACGCATTAGGGGTCAGCAGCCTGTACAATCCCCTCCGGAGCTATGACAGTAAAAATGTCTCCAAGACATTGCAAAATGTCCCCTGGGCTCAAAATCACTGCTGGTTGGGAACCATTGACTTAACTCTTATGAATTTCCATTTCCTTATTTGTAGACTGGGGTAATAATGCTTTTATGGTGTAATGCATAAGGCAAGCAGCCCTAGCTTTTATAATAAACAATCCCCACATCTCAGTGGCTTGGAACAGTAAAGTTTCTATTTTGCCATGTTTCACCAGTGTGGGTATTTATGATCTGGGCCTTTTCTTATTGAAAATTCAGGAACTGGGTTCCTTCCATTTAAAAAAAAAGATTTTATTTATTTTTAGAGAGGGGAAGGAAGGGAGGAAGAGAGGGGGAGAAACATCAACGTGTGAGAGATACATTGATCAGTTACTTGCCTCCCACATTCCCCCAACTGGGAACCTGGCCTGCAACCCAGGCATGTGCCCTGACCGGGGATCCAACTGGCGACCCTTTGGTTCACAGGCCGGCACTCAGTCCACTGAGCCACACCAGCCAGAGCTGGGCTCCATCCATTTTGTGAACCTCTGTCTAGTTCTTTGGCATTCTCTTTATTCAGATGAGAGTTGGGAAAAAGAGATGGGTCATAACAAATGGGACATTATTATGGATCAGGCCTGGAAGTGACACATATTTTTCTTGTTTATATTCCATTTGCCAGAAACTTAGTCACATGGAGACACATGACTGCAAGGGAGGCTGGGACATGTAGTTCCCAGGAGCCAGGCAGTCTCAGCATACAGGTTTGGCTAAGTTATGAACTGATTGTGGAGGGGTGTGTGTGTGTGTGTGTGTGTGTGTGTCTGAATGTCTCAGGTGTCACTGGGCAGATGGAAGAAGATGACATTGACTCTGACATTGGAACCTCTCTAGGAGAAAGAAGGATTTCAATCCAATAGCCATTCTGACTCTCCTCCAGGTGCTTCTGTGAGTCTCCAGAAAAAACTCATAGGTACTCAGGAGGAGTCTGCTCAAGTTCTTGCACTTGACCTTCTCATGGGAGCCCATGGTGCGCTGCCATCGAGGATGCTGCTGGCCTCTGCTGCTGCCGCCACTGGTGGATCTAGTGAGACCAGGTCCTCTGCCAGAGTTGCCATGTAGCTGCCCTGCAGCTGCAGCCCCTGCCAGCCCCTGCTGTGATGCTGTGGTACCGAAGCGGGGCAATGACCCCGTCCCCCAGCTTGGCTGGGCTTGGGTGTCTCCGTCTCAGCTATGCCCAGCGCCTCTCCTGGACTTTTCATGAAAGCTGCTCCCTTGGCTTCCTATCCTGACCCGTCTCTCCCAGATCAACTCTAGTCTGAGCCTGCAGAGCTGGCAGGAGCCGGCCAAGGGGACAGAAACTGCCTTTTCCCTTTCTTTCCTCTGCTGCACTAGTACCTCTGACCTCCTCAAAACTCTCACCACCAGCTCCTGCAAAGAGATGCCACAGCGGTCAACAGGCCAGCACTTCTGCAGTAGTAACCCCGGGTGGGCTCAGCCAGGACTGCTACATATATTAGATATACGGACGTTTTAGATTTCTGTACGTGTTGGACTCCTGGAACATGCTCAGAAAGGGTGACGCTGCCATAGGAAGTGTCTCCGTGAAGCGGCATGTGGGGTAGGGAGGCAGTGTCGGCTCTGTCCGCCCAGTGACCCAGACCCACAGCCGATTTAGTGCCCGGCACTTAGGGCTCTTGAGCCCAGTGGTCCTCGGTGACTGCATCTTTGGCACACACGATAAATCAGATGCTATTCAAACTTAATTAAAGATGCTCTTTCTAAAGTAAATTACCACCAGTGGTGGATCTCAGGGAGATGAAGCCACCCACCCCATCTGCCTGCTCACTCACCCGTCCTCCAAGTTAGAATGGGCTCTTAGCTCCAATGCCTAATTAGGTTAACAAGTATTTTTAATGAACTTAGCTTTGGCTTGGGATAAAGATCATATTTGAGATTTATGAAACTCAAACAGAAAATTGGGGATTCGGCTTGGTAATGGTTCATATATTTTCAGTGGGCTGTAAATTTAGTGATTGGGTAAGAAAATGAATGTACTCAGTTACGCTCCTGTTCTCACCAGGTGGTTTTTTGGTCTCTGGAGTCGGCTGTCCCTGCATTTAATTGAGTGGGCTGATTCCCAGGCCACTGTGATAACAAACAAGACGACATTTCAGAGTATTCCTGCGACTGAGGAGAGACTGTTTCTGGATGCCTAAGAGCAGGAGTGATTTCTTTTCTTTTAATAGGGAGTTTAATAGGAATGTGTGTATGAGTGAGTGAGGGTGTGCGTGTGAGTGTGAGTGTGAGTATATATGTACTCACGTGAGTGTGGATCTGCATGTGTGAAAGTGAATGTCTATGTGTCCATTTCTGTGTTATGTGTCTGAGTGCTTGTATGTGTGTAAATTCATGTGTAAATATGTGAAACTATATTCCTATTTGTGTGAGTGTGTGTATGCCTGTGTGACAGAAAGAGAGAGAATAAGTGTTTGTCTAGAGAACTTCAGAACAAATCAGAGAGCTGACGGGCCTCAGCAGGATCAGTCGGCACTCCTGTGGAGTCGCCCGATCTGGGGTTTTATCTCATACCTCACCTTTGACTCAGTTTCCCCATTTCCTCGGGAGGAGAAAGAAGTCCGCTCACTCTCATGGGGCTCTTGGGTCTGTATGCCTCTCAGGGCTCTTTAAGAGAAACAGGGGCTGGTTCTCTGAACTTGGATCAGCCTGGATTCAGATGAACCCTTCCGCACACCCCTGCATCCTTTGGCACTTGGACAAACAAACAAAGCAAGCTCATTTTCACTAGCCCTGACTCTGGCCATTCCTCACACCAAGAAAGCTTAGAAGGAAAGAAGGAAGGAGGAAAGGGACCTGGACATTTGCTGAGTACTTATTATTAGATGGGCACCATATCAATCACTCTACAGGTGACACTGAGGCTGGATGAGGTTACGTACCTTGTCCTAAGTCACACAGCTAGGAAGTGCTAGGGCCAGGATTCAAATGCAGACTGTATCTGATGGGAAACTCAGTGTTGGAAAAATTTTAGTTTCAGGTAGTAGCTAATAAGCTTAGTAATCAATGGACGTAAAAAGCTATTGCTCCAGAACCAGAAGGTATGACAGCCCGAATCCAGTTCCACCTTTGTGCCCCAGGAAGACTGCACGCCGTCAACATGGTATCTGAGCTATTGTGCTCCAGGGGGAGGCGCTCACGCCTCACACAGATAGAGGCCACCGCCAGGACAGGAGGAAAGAATGCCGCAGCTTTTATCTGATTAACATTTTCCCATGAATCCCAAGCCCTTTACCTCCACTTTTCTTCTCCTTATAAAAACGGTTGGTTTAAAATGGAATTTAAGACAATCTGTTAGGGCATAAACCCACCTTCTTCTCAGATTGCAGACCCTCTGAACAGAGTGCCTATAAAGATTCATCCCCGTTTCTGTTAATTGGGTCTGGTAGGTGACAGGCAGCATGAACACCGGCTTTTCCGGTTTCATACACTTTCCACTAACCACACTGCCTCGCAGTACCCTGGGGGAGACTCAGGGATTTTTTCTTTTGATCATGTCCCTAAATCTTGGCCAACACTTTGGTTAGATCAAATGTTGTTCAAATGATCATAAATATCTAGAAGAGAGAGAGAGAGAAAGAAAGGAAGAAAGGAAGAAAGAAGTTTAAAAAACAAAGATAAAAGCCTCTTCTTCTGATGGCTCAGTGAGGCTCTGCTCCGACCAGCAAGCACTGTTGCTGGGACACAGTGGGAGCCCACACCACCCTGGGACCTGTCTAATCCCACTGTCACTGCTCAAGGTGACCTTAAAGCCAACTCTCTCTGTCGGAAAGGAAAGTCCGACGCGTTTGGAGAGATGGCGAAGATACACGGGCACTGAACCGAGGCTCTGCCTGTGATGTGAATGGAACCGAAAGAGAGAGAAGAGGAGGTCACTCCCCCAGCGTGTGACTCAGTGTGATTTAACTCTCTCTCTACGCGCCAATCACTATTTGATAGTGCCCATAAACTCTTTTATTTATTTTTTTTTATGGAGTTGGGGACACTCAGGGTTAAAATTTGTCAACCAAATGTTGAAACCAAATAATAGAAATGAGGAAGTTCGAGGATGCGGTGAAAATTTCATGGTAAACATCTTACCACTTATGTGTGGAAATGAGGCGAAATAACACTGGGATTTTTTTTTATAAGACTTTTTTTTAAAAGATTTTATTTATTTATTTTTAGAGAGAGGGGAAGGAGAAAGAGAGGGAGAGAAACAGCAATGCATGGTTGCCTCTCACGTGGCCCTCACTGGGGACCCGGCCTGCAACCCAGGCATGTGCCCTGACTAGGAATCGAACCGGGATTGCTTGGTTCCCAGCCCGCACTCAATCCACTGAGCTACACCAGCCAGGCCTTGGGATTTTTTTTTTAATAGCTAGCGTCAATTGAGAATTTCTAAATGCGAAAGACATAATTGAGAAACCCCATTTCTTAACTATTTTATCTTTTTTTTTTTCTCAGCCATTGTGAGATTTTGTTTAGTTATGTATTGTTGCATAAGAAACCATCTCAAAACTTAGTGGCTTAAAGCAACAACACACGTATTTGGTCACAGTTTCGGCAGTTTGGGGCAAGGCTCAGAGTGGGGGCAGTTTGTCCTTATTACAGCCAGTGTCCACGGGGCAGGAGGTGTCGCTTCAGGATGGCTCACTCACCTGGGCAGTACCGGGATGCTGGGTGTTGGCCGGGAGTTCAGTCGTGGCTGTTGGCCGGGCTCCAGTTGTCCTTCTTCTTGACTTTGCTCTGTAGCTGCTTGAGCTTCCTGGCAGCACGGAGGCTGGATTCCGAGAGGGAGGAAGTAGAGATTGCTGGTGCTCTTACAGGCGAGGCCCAGAACTAACACAGCATCACCACCATTGTGTTCTATTGGTCACATCAATCACAGGCCCAGCTCAGGGTCGAGGCCATGGGGAAAGAGATCCCACCTCTCAGGGGGAGGAGTGACAAAGGGCTTGTGACATTGCCACTACATCTGACACTGCGTATTTCCCGTGGTAGGGCATTTTCAGTTTCCCTGCCATTTCTTTTTCATATTAAATTTAAAAATAATGTTAAGTTTGACACTTTTACAGAAATGAACATATGGACTATAATCTCATTTTTGGAAAATTATTTTCATCCATCTACCCTTTGGGTTTTTTTTTTAAGATTTCATTTATTTATTTTTAGAGAGAGGGGGAGAGGGGAGAAAGGGAGGGAGAAACATCAGTGTGTGGTTGCCTCTCACTTGGCCCCCACTGGCAACCCAGGCATGTGTCCTGACTGGGAATCGAACCGGCGACACTTTGGTTCACAGCCCAGTCCACTGAGCCACACCAGCCAGGATTCCCCCCTTCTGTTTGAATGCATGCACAAAGAGATGTCTAGAAGTGTTTAACAATATTAATGAAACTTGTATCTAGACAAGGTATTTAGACTTTTTTAAGAAAACATCTTTTGTGATTATTGTATTCTGTTTAAATTTCTCCTATGTACCATTTAAGATTTTTTAAAGAGAAGTTTTAGGTGGGCTCACAAGCAAAGTTGAGAGAAAGATGTAGAGATTTTTATATAAAACCAGTAAAGTCATTATTTTAATACAACCTAGAAAAAAAGCAAGTTGTCGGGAAATGAATTTGCTGCTAGTCAGAGAAGCAACAGTTGCCGTGTCAGTGAGTGTGTAGAAGCGGGAGATTAGGTCCAGAGGGCACCTTGGGCGGGCTCACGCCTCCAACACTCACGGTGGCGTGTGCCAGGCTGGCTGGCTGGCGTGGTGCTGTGCGCCACTTCCTTTTCCAAATTGCGAGGGAGCGAATTGGCTGGGATTTTCTCCAGTGTGAATCTATGCATTTGGATGGAATGTGTTGGATCCATAAACATGTTGAGTGTGAGACAGGAACGGAGTAAGAATCCAGTTACCAGCTTGATTTCTGGATACCTCAGGGAAAACTTAGAAGGGTTTCTCCTGACCTTTTCAATATGAATTCCTTTTCTGGATGTCCCCGAAATGCATGACCTCTGCAGTAGACCGAAGACCTCTGTCACACACACAGGACTTTTTCCAGGGGGATGAACCTCAGAGTCCCTTTGAAGGTGGAAGGCACTGACGGGGGAGGTCTGGCTGGGCCCTGCTGTCTGCCCAGACAAAGGGGAAGCATTAAGTTGGGCAGGAGTCAAGCTTCATGGTACAAACAGCTGCTGCTCCTCTTCTGACACTGAACACATCGGGCGTCGGGTTTTCCCGGTCATTCCTGCGGATGAAGAGCAAACAGAGCATCCAGGGCCCCTGCCGTAGCCGGCTTGCCCGTGGTCGGGGTGATCCAGTGAGATCAGGATGCACTCTGACTCTCGCAAGCCTCTCTTGCTGCCGGAACTCCCGGGAGGCTGCTCCTTGCCCGATGGGACTTGGCCTCCAAGGCCTGGGCCCTCCTGCCCTTGACTTTGCCACCCAAGCAGCTCTGGGCTCTTCGTTTGTAGTTTGAGCTAGCTCTGTTCCTTACCCCGCACCCGGCGCTGAGTTCCTTTTGACTAAATCTTCCCTGACACTTTGCTGAAGTGACTACTTCCTAGCATTCAGCCGCTCTCTGATGACCTCCTTGGGAAAGGGGCTAGCCTCCAGCACATCTCGTGGGGAGGAGAGAGGAACTCGACCTCGAAGCAGGCAATAAATAAGGGCCCGGCGCAGGGAGGCTGCCTGCGATGGGAGCCTGCTCTTTTGTCCAATTGCATCAGGACATGGAAACACCCAGGAATCTGTCTTGTCTGACTGGTTGCCATTTCTTTTTGAGGACATTTCCCTGGTGAGGCTAAGTCTCCTGTTTTCAGTCTTGCTTCCTTTGGCTGCCGCGAGAGGGATGGAGGGCTTTGGGCCTGCACCAATGGGTTAGAGAGGCAACCCATGCACCTCTCTCCTCTCCTTCAATGGGCGACAGAAATTCTTACTTCAGCAGCTAATATGCTGTCTTTTGAAAAATCACACCTCATTCAGAACATTTTTGAAAAGCATGACAAGGAAAGGCGACAAGGAAGGGTTTTGTACATCTAGGGACCCATCCTTTGAACACCCAACATTCCAGACACTTTAATCGAGTGCGTTTCACGCACTGGGTTTTGTACTGGGGGCCAGGCGGTGTGGGGAGCTTCTTGCGTCTGGGGATTGGAAGTCGCTCTGAACAGCTAAAACAAAGGCTGCTTAGGAGTTTTTCACTGTTTTCGAAGATGAAAAAGACAAAAACATTTTTCCTCGTAGAGTTGTCACTTTAATGAAAAGGACAGAGAACAAAACAACCCACATGCTGTGTTCCTTTATAAAAGTATGTGTGGGGTACTGGGGTGCTGAGGGAGCTGAGAAGGAGGAAGGACTGAGTTAAATTGGTCAGGGAGGGGGGTACCTGAGGGAGGGCCAGGTGGGGAACCGCAGAGGAAGCTGGGACGTGGAGTTGAGGGCCCAGTAGGTTTCTCTCAAGTCAACAATGGCTGGGAGGGACTCCAGACAATGGAAATGTGTTGTGCTAACGCTTGAGGCATGAGGAATCACTGCCATGGGGAATTGCTGATACAGCAGGGTAGTTCTGAACAGCCAGCAGGAGATCTTGTGTGTCAGATGGCAGGAAGAGCCACGGCCTGAGGACAGCCCTGAATTCACGCCCAACCCAATAGCTGAGTGACTTGGGGCAAGTGAATTTCTCTGAGCCTTGGTTTCAGCCTTTAGAAAATGGGGACACTCATGTCTATGTCACAGGTGCTGTAAGAAGTAAATGGATGCTGTGAAGTGATTGGCATTGTGCCTACCCCCAAAGTGTGACTTCCCTTCCCCCACGGAGGTGGGGGGCTGCCCTGGTGAAGGGCTGGGCTGGGGCAGGCTTCCTCCACTGTCAGGAGGGGTCCGGGCTGGGCCCAAAGCAGGGGTCTGGGAGACAGAAACGTGGCTGGGCTGACACCTTCCACCTTGGGGGCTGTGGACTGACCGTGGCCCGTGCCCTCCCACCCACCCCAGCACCGATGTCTCAGAGCTGCACTGCTGATTCAGTCTGGTGACAATCCCGGTGACCCAGAGGAGAGGATGCCCACCCTTCCAGGCAGTGCCACATCTGGAGAGGAAAGGTTCATCTGTGCCTCCATGGAGGTCCCCGCTACTCCCTGGGCCCCCTGTGCACACTCACACCAATGCTCACACCAATGCTTGTTTGCAGACTTCACAAGCAAGCAAAGGATTGTCCCCCCAGCAGGGCAGGAGTGCTTCCTGTCTGCCACACCTTCCCAGGTGGCCATGACCCTTCCATACTTCTTTGTTCCTGGGCTCGATGCCCCACCCCTCCCCGTGCTGGGAAATGCAGCTGCAAAGAGTCCGGGTTCTCCTGGCCCTTGCATGCAGCTGCTGCTGCGCCCCTTCACTCAGTTCCCTGAGTGGCAGAAGTGCACATCAGGTCATTGGAAGTGACTTCATTTGTGCACAGCAAGTGATGGACAGGCAATCATTGAACCAGGCATGCACGCGCGCCCTCGCCGGGCGGATCAATCCAGCGGCGCGGGAGGGACCGGCCTGCCTTCACGGACCCAGACGCTGCACTAGAAGAGGTTTTAATTATAACACTGAAGTGTATTTGTCTTATAAAGCACATCGGGGATAAAATATTAAAAGGGCAAATACTCTTTTCCAAGAGGATGAGTTTTGCTGCCAGTGTATTTTATTGGAACAATAACCCTGACAAAATCAGAGTAACACGCCCGAGCTCTTGCCGGGAGAGTCGATGCAAGAAAAGGCATCTTGGTCCCAGCAACAAATACCCTCGATTCAGCCCCGGTCCTCGGCGGGCTGCCATCTCCACTAATCGGTTTCTGCAAACGCTCCTGATGACCTTGGGGACCCATCTCACGCGTGGGGAGACTGACGCTGTGTCCGAGGTCACACAGCCAGTGGCAGAGAAACATTTAAACCAGGGCTGCCAGATGAAAAAACATATCTTGTTCTTTTTAACTCTTTTAAAATTTAATCCTTCCCCCCCAAGGTGATAAATCTACATAGTCTAGAAGACAAAAAACATCAGCCAGTTTCATGACAAAAGCCAGAGATCTCCTGCTGAGTACCCACCTCCATTCCCGCTCCAGGTGACATCACTGTATTAGTCACCAGGTTCTTCAGAAACGCAGGACAAGTGTATGGAGAGAGAGGGAAAGAGAGAGAGAGAGAGAGAGAGAGAGAGAGGTTGATTTTAAGGAATTGGCTCATGTAATTATGGAAGCCGACAAGTTCAAAATTTGCAGGGTGGGCTGGTGGGCTTAGACCCAGGGAAGAGCAGATGATGGAGTTCAAGGCCGCCTGCTGGCAGAATGCCTTGCTTGGGGTGGGGGTGAATCAGTCTTTGTTTTGTTAAACCCTTCCACTGATTGGGTGGGGGCCCCCACATTACAGAAGGCGATCTGCTTTACTCCAAGCCCAGTGGTTTGAATATTAATCTCATCCAAAAAACACCCTCCCAGAAGTACTCTCTGCCTAAATATCTGAGTATCGTAACCGAATCAAACTGACGTAAGATGAACTATTGCACCCACTCTCGACTCTGTTGTTATGAGTTGTGTTGCCTGCGACTCCTGGCCACCCAGTGAATGAGTAACATTCATAGTGTCCTGTCCCCAGCAGCCCGGATCAGCTCCTGGAGACTCGGGTCCATGGTTTCTTTGATGGAGTCTGTCCATCTCATATTTGGTCTCCTGTTTTCCTGCGCCTTCCATTTTTCCCCATTACTGTCTTTTCCAAAGAACCTGCCTTCTCACAATGCTCCCAAAATAAGCTTTTGTTTGTCATTTTTGCCCCCAGTGATGCATCAGCCTTCATTTGCCCTAGGACCCACTTACTCCCCTTTCTGGCGGCCCAGGTGCCCGCAGAGCTCTTCGCCAGCACCGTCTCCAAATGAACCGATTTGTTCTCCCTTTTAATTTTCGACTTCCTTTTAACTGCCTTTCAACTTCCAGCTCTATTAGGTAGTTGATCTGGTGCTTCCATCTTTCTTAAAATCATGTCCTTATTGTTATTTCTTGCTTTATTTATTTTTCTTTTCTTTCTTTAAATGTTGCCTGTGGACTTTTCACTATGGCGCCTGCACTCAGGTCTCTGACCTCCTCCCCACAAATCCTGTCCCCGCGTCACCTCCTCCACACTGTTCACCCTGTATGTCAATATTCGGAGCTTACACTATGACGTCTGTGAGTCACAGCTGAATTGCATGGTGTACTCCAATTATATTTCCTTTCTTGTTCATCTTTTCTGCATTGAAAAATCACTTCCTGCTTAGTATGCTTTCTTTACGGCTTAGTAGCCATCACTGAGCAACCCCCATACTTACTCAGAACGGAGAAATCTCTCAGTTCACTCACCAACGGTGAGGATTCTACCCACCCCTCCCTCCTCCGGCCCTGTCCTTCCTTCCTTCACTGAGCCCCGGTGCGGCTCACCTCTGCATCGGATTCTTTCTAGGTCTGCACAGCTGTGGCCTGAGAATTCCCAGCACGACATCCCGGGAACTCCCTTTGCCTCCTTTCTGTGTGTTCCTCCCCTGCTTTCTGGATCCCTTATTTTTATTGATTCTAGAGAGAGAAAGAGAGAGAGAGAGAGAGAGAGACCTATGTGAGAGACAAACATGCCTCCTATATGCTCTCTGACTGGAGACTGAACCCGCAACCCAGGTGTGTGCCGTGGCTGGGAATCGAACCAGCAACCTTCTCTGTTAGAGGACAACACTCCACATAACCGAGCCACCCTGCCAGGGCCCATGTTTTCTTCTTCGTTTCGGTGGAGCATATTTTCCAGTTGCTTCTTGAGAAAAGGAGCATGGAAGTACTTTTTCTTTTTCTTTTTTGAGACTTCATGTGTCTGAATATGTCTTCTACCCTCACACTTTACTGATAACTCGGATAGACACAGACTTCAATATTGAAAATCATTTTCCTTCAGAATTTCAAAATCTGTGTCCCAGCGTGGAGGAGACTGTCGCCCTTCTGACTCCTGATCAGCTTTGGAAGTTTATATGGGAGCTCCTTGGGGTTCCTCTCTCTGGAAGCTTTTAGGGTTTTTCTTTATCTTTGGTGTACTGACATTTCGTGATTCTGAACCTTTTTGTGGGCTTTTAAAATTCATTCCTTAGACACTTGATGGGCCCTTTCAGACTGGAGGCTTCTATCTTTCTGTTTCGTGAAATGTCCTTGTATTGTTTCTTTAGTAATTTCCCCTTTATCTTCTTTGCTTTCTCTTTCTGGAATGTCTATTACTCAAATATGTTTCCTCTTTGATGGATGCTCTCAATTTTTTATCTTTCCTTTTACATTTATTATTACTCTTTTGATTTTACTTTATGGGAAATTTCCTCAATTTTATCTTTTCATCTTCCTATTGAATTAAAAAAATCATTCTTAAAAATTTTATTTATTTGAGGGGCGGGGAGAGAGAGAGAGCGAGAGAGATGGATACATCAATTTGTTGTTTCACTCATTCATGCTTTTTTTGGTTGATTCTTGCATGTACCCTGACCAGGGATTGAACCCACAATCTTGGCATATTGGGATGCCCAACTGAGTTACCTGGCCAGGGCTGAATTGTATCTTTAACTATATTATTATTTGCTGAATATTTATTTTTTTAGTTTCTTATTCTCAAATTCAAGTGGTCTTACCTTGTGCTGAGGATATTTATAGATTTTCGAATGTTTCCTCTTCTCTTTACTGTCTCTTCTTCCTCTAAGTTTCTTTTATCTCCTGGTGGTTAATCTTGTTCACATTATAGGAATTCTTCAAATGTTTGGTATTTCTTGATTACCCATTTTTCAGATGCTAAGACGTCAAGACACGAAGGCCTTATCAGCATCTTAAGGCTCTAAAATGCTGATATCTATCTATCTATCTATCTATCTATCTATCTATCTATCTATCTATCATCTATCTATCTATCTATCTATCTATCTATCTATCTATCTATCTATCTATCATCTATCAGCATGTATACACCAGCAGCTTATTGTCCAGTGGGCTTTCCTGTGCCGTGGTGGTCCACAGAGACTGGGCTGCTTCGGTGGAGGTCTCCCAAAGTCAGCATCTGCAGGCATTTTCTCTGAGCTGTTTCTCCGGAGAGGAAGCCTTACCTGAGGAATATAAGACAAACCTGGCTTCTGGCATCCTGGAGCAGAGCTGGGGAAGGGGGCTGGGGCTTGCAGTTTGCTGGCTTTCACACAACCCTCATTTTCAGTGGAGAGGCTAATAACAAACCCTGAGTTTGACCAGTATCTTCAGGTTTGGAGCCTGATTGGGTCCCCTCTCCGGAGAGTAAACCCCCATCCTCCTGCTGGGCTGGGTAAGAGGTAATTGCCATATGTTGCTGTGTATAATGCACACCTTTTTGCCCACATTTTTGAGGGAAAAATAAGAATGTGCATTATACATGGGTATAATGATTATGTACCATGGGTATAATAATCCCATGTCTAATGTGCACAGAAATGTGGGTGCTCATTATACATGTATGTGGATGGGCAAGGGAGGAGCAAGGATGCGTGGGTCTAATTGCTTCTTCTCGTCTTTTTATCCCTTGTCCTTGTCCAGTCCTGACACCTGGTGCCTCCAACCCCTGAGCCTGTCCAGGGTCTGCAGTCCAGATAGGCCTGCTTTCTCCTGACCTCTGTCTTCTCTGCTGTGTTCCTCTCTCCTTTGTTCCAGTGCCGTTTGGTCCATCAGCTTCTTAGCGTCTCAAATTTCGTAGACATTTATTATCTACTGAATTTCCCTCCCTATTCTCTTAGTTTTTGTAGGTATAGAAAACCTTTTAAAATGCTGTCAGCTTAGTGGACTTTTGGCAGGAAACAGAGACAAAAGCATGCATTCTAGCTGTCCCCAAAGCAGCCCCTCTAACTCCTGGGTTTCGAAGAGGCTGGTGGCTGCGGAAGCCGAGCCCGCCTGACGCCCAGGCCACCAGCACCGCTCTGCTTCACGGTACCCACGAGGCGGGAGCTACGACCTGCTCTTTCAGCAGCATCCTTTCCGGAGAAGTCGGATCTGAGCTCCAGGTGGGGCTTCCTTGGTGGAATAGGAGTCTCTCGGTCAAGTTGGCTGTAAAGTAAATCTCTTTTCCCATCATTCTGGTGCCAGCTGGCTTAGCTTACCGAGTAC
The DNA here is from genome assembly GCA_004026765.1 of Micronycteris hirsuta. Taxonomy (NCBI): domain Eukaryota; kingdom Metazoa; phylum Chordata; class Mammalia; order Chiroptera; family Phyllostomidae; genus Micronycteris; species Micronycteris hirsuta. The sequence goes on along the minus strand of PVJI01012886.1, from coordinate 35,559 downwards.
GTGATTGAACAGCCTAAGTGGCCGGCCCACTGTGAATGGCTAGCAGTCAGCTCTCCAGGACCCCTCTGTTGCTCCGGTCGCGGGGGAGATCCAGGTCTTGGCTGAGTATGGCTTTATCCCTGATGGTGTCGGGACATCTTGAATGTGTGTCTCATTGCTCCCCTCTCCTCCCCTGGTTGCTTGAACAGCTTCCCCTTTTCAAGGGCTCAGGTGAAACGCCAATCTCTCCGTAGCACCTCCTCAAGCCCTCATCTGCATGTTCTCAGGGTGCTTTTTATGGAGTGTTGGGATGATCCTATTTTTTTTTAATTAAAAAAATATTTTATATATTTTTAGAGAAAAGGGAAGGGAATGAGAAAGAGAAGGGAGAAAAACATCAGTTGGATACCTCTTGTTTGCATCCCCAACTGGGGGCCGAACCAGTAACCCAGGCAGGTGCCCTGACCAGGAATCGAACTGGTGACCTTTCATTTTGTGGGATGATGCTCAACCCACTGAGCTGCACCAGCCAGGGTGGGATGACCCTTTCTAGATGATTGTATTCACTTGCTGAGCAGTTGCTCTCTCCTGCTGGACAGTGAGCTCATTAAGGCCAGACACTCTGTGTTCCTCTGCCCTAGCGCCTATCAGGGTGTCTGACTTGTACACGGTGCCGGCAGTTTAGATTTGCTGACTGACAATGAAGGATCCTCCATCAGCGGAGTGTGTGTGTCCTTTTGCCAGGGACAGTGATGGGTTTCCATTGATCTACCTTTAAGCTGCACACCGTAACCGCCAAAGTGAGCTTGATGCTCTGTCTGGCAAGGCCCCTTTCCTCACCGTGCAAAACGGCCCCCCTTCCGCCAGGAGAAGGGCTTGGGTGAGTCAAATGAAACACAATAGCAAGACACAGTTAGCTTCTGCATGGGGGCGCCCTCTGGAGGAAGGATGGAAACAGGAGGCCACGCTCTTGGCTTTCTCTCTGGGCCCTCCTCTTTTGGAAGGTGGCCGCCTCCCCTGCTGCTGGTGTGCTGGGATGGGGCCGCGCCTCCCGGCTCTCCTTGCTCTGGCCTCTCTTGTGGCCCGCCGTGGCGGACTGCGACCTGCAGACCTCCCCTAAGGAGGTTTTCAGCCCTGTCATCTACTCCAGTGGGACAATCCTTTTCCTGCAAGGCATCAGCTACAGGAAAAAGAATTTCCCTGCTTGAACATTTGGGTTTGCCTCTAGTGAGGTCTGCTTGTGGGCAGGATCAGAATGACCTCTTGGCTGTTATGGTGGACGAGGCTGTATTTTCACATGGGCCTTGCAGAAGGCGGTTCAAAAGGCCCAGGTCTACTGCAAAGGAATATTCCTGGTAAAGATGAGCAGAGAATGTCTTCAAAGAGATAGGATCAACCTCTTTCACTTGGAACATTTTAAAAAAGAAGATACAAAACATTCCCAACGTTCATCCACTGGTAAACGGGCAGACGCAATGTGTTCTAGCTGCGTAGCAGATCGCGAATTAGCGACAAGAATGAGCTACCACTGATACATGCAACAACGTGGAGGAATCTCAGAAACATCGGCCGAGTGAGAGGAGCCAGACACAGAGAACTGCACTGTGTGAGATTCCGGGTACACGAACTTTCTACAGAAGACAGCTCTGGGGCCGGGGCGGAGTGGGTGGGGACCGCGCACAGGCACAGCATTTCCATTCGGAGTGATGGAATCACCGAAAAATGACTGTGCTGGTGGCGGTGCCGCTATATAGACTAGCCGAGAATCATTAAACCGTGCACTTACAGTGGGGAGCTGGCATGATACGTCAGTGATATCTTGTTGAAGCTGCTAAGTGTGGGGAAAACAGGAGGCAGACAAGAAGCGACAGAAAAACTCCTTCCCCAGCTCAGGAAGTGGATGGGAAAGAAGAGCGGGGGTTCCACAGTTGTCTGTGGATCTAGAGTGCGTATTAGGCTTAACATCCTTTTCCTGTTGGTTTAACTACTGTCTTCCTGCCCTTGGAGAGGAGGGAATGGCCCAGAACCTTCCCAGGAAAGGCAATGAAACGGGAACAGCGGGACCAGAGGAGCACATTTGCCCCCGGAGCTGCCTCCCCCGCACGCAGCTCCTCTGGTAGCTGTGATATTAGTCATCCGAGCACAGAGCACAAAGACCTCCATTATCAGAGTGAGAAAGTGCAGCCTACTCACGTCAGCCCCTGTCTCAGGAGGACCCTGTGTTCCTTGCGAGACCCTCCTGAAGGGCCAGCTCTGCTGGGGGGCACGAGGCCCGGCCAGTCGCTGCTGTGACTGGCCGCCCGCAGGTCCGTGAGTTTCAGACCACAGAGAGAGAGTCAGACCCACCGGGATGGAGAGGCGGAGGGCAACAAAGGACGAGCGGGACAGAAAACACCCTCATGATAGCAGCTCACGTGGGTCTATACTTTGTTACTCTGTGGGAAGCTTGTTGCCTTATCTTCTTTAACCCCAACAAGCTCCAGGCAAGATCGTCATTACCATCCCCAGGGAAGTGAGGGAAAGTGGAAAGATAATCAATGACAGAGCTGGGGACACACAGTCGGTCCTTTAGGCTTAAATTAATTACATAAACCGCACTATTCTATACTCTACATGTGTGTGAGTATTATACTATATTATACTCTGAATATGGCACATATAGTATATATATGGTAGCTATGCTATATGTGTGTATACATACAGGCCTATGCACGTCTACATATATGTACATGCACACACAAGTACATGTGTGTATGCATGTATAGGTGGAGATCTGTCGAAACAGGGTGGGGAAGAAGTAGGTTTCCAGTTGTGAGTATGTAACACAGAATTTATTCTTGTATTACTGTTTATTAATTACTGTATTATTTTTCATACAAACCATAAACTTACTTGCCCATCTTGTATCTACACCTATTTATCTATCTATCATCTATCTGTAGACATATACTCACTACCGAGTCCCGGTTGTGTAGCAGGCCTTGGTTTAACCCCTTAACTACATCCGCGCCACAACCGCACGAAGCTTTTTAGCAGATGAGGAAAGTGAGGCACAGAGAGATTCCCATGCCTGAGGTCACATAGCACTCAGGTGGCAGAGCTGGGATTTGAACCCACGCCGTCCAGTGTGCTTTTCATGGCACCCTCTGCCAGCCTCCAGGCCGGCCACATGGAGGGAGGGTCCAGCCCGCACCAGATCCTGGCCGACACAGCTCCAGCCCTTTGGGCCGTCCTACCTTCATCTGCCAGGACTCCGCTTCCTGCTCCAGGGGCAACTCTCCTCCCCCGTCTCCCAGACTCTCAGCGCGCTCTCTCACTCCCAGGCTGGGCCTCTGTCTCCCCCGCTGCCAACCTCATGATACCGTCCCAGGAGGAACCGGAAAAGAATGTGGATTTTATGAGCACATGGGTTTTTGGAGAGATACAGTTGATTTATTACCTCCCCTCTGTGTTAAAAATGGTCTTCTAAAAACTTTATGATATATTTACATGGAAATCTTCCAACTAAAGGATGTGCTGTAATACAAAGAAATTGGCCGCCAATATTGTTTCATTACAAAGTGACTTTGAACCAGGTCTGAGTAAATGTTTATGATTTCTCTTGAAATGTGACAGACTCATGACATGGTAATTAATTTTACCGTAGGCTGAATTCAGAATGACTTTGGTAATAGATGAGTAGGCGTGTAAAATGTTTACAGGGCTTTCAAAAATAAGCCCAAGGCTTAAATGAAACCTTAATCAGACAAGCGAGGAAAAATAAAATTACAATTCTAACTTTACTGATAGAATTTCTGGAAGCGAGGAGTTTTCAAGATTGATATTCATTGTGGAGAATGAGAACACATTATATATTTTATGTACCGTTAGACCATTTGGAAACTTCAAATACACTTACTTTTCCAGAAGTGCATGCCTTGAGCAATGGTTAAAAAAGAAAGGCTAAATTTAGAAAATTGGCTTTGATTTAGGGCAAAAGCTGCAAGGAACACGTCTGTCATGACTCCCTTACAAGAGGACGAGAGTAGCATCTCATCCGAGCCTCTGTTTTCTGGTGCTTCTTTCTCCCGCCCTCATATTTAACCCATCAGCAAGTCCTGCATTTTCCACCTTAAGAAGATATTCAGAATCTGGTTACTTCCCCCATCTCCTCTTTGTTATATGGTCCAAGCCTCGTTATCTCTCACCTGGGTTACTGCGACACCCCCTACCTGGCTCCTTGCTTCCCCTGGTCCCTCCCTCCCCACGGAGTCTATAATTGACGTGGCAGCCAGCATGGTTTGGTGACAACACATATGAGTTCATGTCACTCTACTTCCACTGGCTTCCTGCTCGCTCAGACTGCCAGCCAAGTTCAAGTACAGAGCCTAGAGCCCCTGCTGGATCTGTGATGTCCCATCATGCCTTTCTGCCCCTGCTCACTCCTCCCCGTCGCAGGCACCCTCCGGTCTGGGGTCTCTGTGCACGTTCTCCCCTCGGTCCACAAGCTCATCCCCCAGCATCCTCTGGCTGCATCGCCCCCCCCCACCCCGGGGTTTATGCACGCTCTGTCTTCTCAGGGAAACCGCACCTGACCACCCTGTTAGCACGCACCACTCCCCACCCCGCCAAACTCTCCGTCCTCTGTGTCTGCTTTACTTTTTCTTCAGGACTTATCACCCTCTGACACTATCCAGTTTACTTATTTTATTTGGAAGGGAAGCTCCGTGAGGTCAGGAATTTATGTCTGTTTCTTTTCTGCCGTTTACCCAGCACCTACAATGCCAGGTAGCTAGTAGGGATGAGAGGGAACGCATTCGCTATTGGTTGGGCGGTTGGGTGGGTAGATGGATGGACAGATAGAGGGACTTATCACTGCTGTGGGGTGGGGGGGGGACAGGGGCTCTGAGAGAGGAGCCAGACTTTAGCGGATGTTCTAGAAAGGACTGCCAAAGGGGTGTGGAGACATCTGGAAGAAATCTCAGTGAATAACAGGCTACTGGTTAGACTATTTCTATTAAATAATAACAGGCGTAGTAGCCTTGAACGAACTAGGAAGGGTGCTGTAAAGCTGGTCCCAGAAATGGGTGTAAGGGTGGAGGGAAGAAATGTACACGTCTTACCCTGACCAGGGAAATGTGCATTCTAGTTAAACAATAGCTTTTCAGGTACAGGGCCCAAAGCCCAGGGCCCAAAGCCTTCTGATTTTCTCCAGAGATTAGTTTCTGCAATGGAAACTTGGAGTTCAAAACCACAAATTAATGTACTGTTTTGCAGTTTACAAAGCACTGTTGGAAAATATAATAAAATTGCTCTCACTGATTGAGCAATTATCTTATGCAATAAAATGTATATTTATGGAGCAATTACCCTGTGCTAAGTGCTTCACTTATAGTATCTCCTGTGGTCCTCAGACATGATTATGACTGTCCCCAAGAGGGTATTCATTTATCAGCATTTACTGAGCACCTACTCTGCCGGACACCATGCTGGGCACCGAGGCCGCAAGGCCGTGTGGGTCCTGTCTCAAGGGCCTACCGTCTAGTGAAGGGGACACACACAGAAACGTCACTGCTGCAGGCCATGGGGACTTGGGTCATGGAGTAGGGTAAGGCACAACCGCACCGCAAGACCCGGAGAGAAAATGAACGGCTTTTTTAGGAAATCCCGTTATCGCTGTCCTCAATCATGTACGGCCCTTATAGTTTCCTCCTTTGCCTGATGAATGGACTTTTCCTCGGTGTCACTTAGTCCGCAAGCACGATTTCTATTTACAATGACCGGAGATGGGGTCAGAGGCGGTCCTGGGGCTGGTTCACGGGCAGGATGATAGGAAACCTTGCACATCATCCCCTTTCCCTTCTAGAGTCTTTCCAAAGGGACCTTTGTTACCACGATGCCAGGATGGAGGTCTCTTTGTCGGGGGCCTGACTCAGAGGAGGATTCAAGCCCCACCAACCTACTCACAGATGTGAACCCCAAGAACACCCGAGTCTATGAGGACATACCCCTGACACCCCAGAGTAGAGTGAAGGCAGGTCAGGAAGGGCATATTGGGGTACAGGAAGAAAATACTGAAATGGCTGCTAACATCTAAAAATAAGAGAACTCAAGCTTCACTTAAATTTAATATACAGATTGGGGGATGCATGCCTGTTTGGTCTGTACGTCTGTTGGTCCCTTATCACGTACAGACCTCAAAGGTGTCCTGAGGCACACTGAGTGTAACACACAAATGCACACACAGGCATGTACATGCACGGGCACACATGCACACATGCATGCACACACAGCCCCACAGCCTCCTGATGGTTGTGCCTGCCCTCGCTCATCTGCTCTCAGAGTATTGTAGTTCATCTGTGCTGCCCGGGAGGATGCACCGATTGTGTTGTTTCGTGTTCCCTAAGCCCTCACAAGAGGGAGGGACGGCTTCGGAGGAACCCTGCACAGGAGAAAGAGGGTTGAAGAAACAGCAGTAACACAAATCCAGGTGAACAACTAGAAGATGGTGCTGTCCCTGCCTGAAAGGAGCTCACTCTCACAAACACAGCATTATGAGGCTAGCAACGATGGGCAGCTAGTCAGGGCAGACAAGAAGTTGGCAAAACACATTTCGAAATGATCAGGAAGTCAGTGCCTTTATCGCCACTGGCATTTAGATAAATCTCATGCAAAGTGTATATTAAGCATTGAGATATTGATTAGTTAATGACAGAGGTCCATGGCTCTATGATTCATAAATAAAGAAATGCACTTATACTGGGTCCATGTCCCAAAACGTTTGCTGCTGGGGTTGTGTGATGGATAAAACCTGATTGTCACCATGAAAGGGAACTAGATCCACTTTAACGAGCCCTGGCCCTTGAAGATAATGTTCTTTGTCATTTGGGCAGAACCTAAGGGCTAGTCTGTGTACCACTGAGATCAAGGATCTGTTGCATATTCACTTCCAAGGCTCATTTCTTAAACAATTCTATTTGCATGCTGGTGGTCCCTGCAGAATCTTCCTGTGTGCTGTGAGCCTTTGGGAAGCTAATTTCATATTTTATGCCAGATAACTATTTTATACCGTACAGTAATAGGAACTACTGAAGTGTAGTTTTATATAATCTCTTCTCCATCTTGTAAAATTTAATTTATATTTTTAAGCCTCCCATCTCCTCTATGTATTATTTTTGTTTGTGTCTTTTCTTAGTCTGATAATGATTTTTCTTTTTGTGGAGGGAAATTTGCATAACCGCCCCACACGTCAAATAGTGTTGCTTGGTGAGTCACGCTCACAAAAACTTCCTTTAAGAGCATGTGACTCAGTCTCTGCTGCAGCCAAATTTTCTTTGCTGCGACCCTCTTTGACACCCCAAGCTCAGAGGCTCCCAGTGGCCTGGCCCCTGCTCTTCTTTCAAGGCCAAGGCCAAGGGGCCAGGCTCCTCCTCATGGGTTGGAGGTCCTCCCAGCTGCCTCCGGGCCCTAGAGGGTGAGAACTGAGAATAGGCCTCTGAGGACTGGGCAAGAGGTCACCCTCAGAGCCTTCCCTGGACCCTATGAAGAGGGCAGTGTGGCTCAGCTCTCCAAGCTGTGGGCTGGCCAGCCTCCTTGCCTCTGGGCTCCTGACCAGGGTGAGGTGCTTCGCTACCAGTCTGCTCAGGATGTAGCCTTCCACAGGGGGGTGGGGGGTAGTTCAGCAGTGAGTCACTGAAATCAGCCTTGGCTGTTTGCACAACGTTACTTAGCCTCACTTGTGTCAGTTTTCTTATCTGTAAAATGGGCGTGAGAATGCCTACTCCATGCACCGGCTGTGAAAGATGAAATGAGAATCCATTTATTCCATATAAAGCACTTAGCTCGATGCATAGTAAGTTGTCCAAAATGTGAGCCACCATTGTGTATTATACATCCAGTGTCCATCCCCAGCCGAATAATTGGGGAGCTTCATGATTGAAGTAAAATCTGGCTATAAATAAACCCATGTAGGGGGATGACTCTCCCCAGCCCCAAAATAACAGGCTAACAGGATCTCGCACTATTTCTCCCATTTAAAACAACCTGAATGTAGTGGGCAGGAATGCTCTTTGAGAGCCATCGCCTTGGATTCAAACACCAGCTCTGTCATTCACGTGCTCTTGGGCGAGTCACCCAGCCTCTGGGGCCCTTCTGTTCAGCAGGCATTGGTCACAGTAACATTGAATTGTGACAACTTGGTACAAGCCTGGCATCCAGAGGAGTGCCTAGCACTTACTGGGATCTGAATACAATGTCTCTCCCGCTTTCTGTGTAGCCACTAAATAAATCAAATAATAAGTAGGCCATGAGAAATTAGGATAACGTTATTGTCCACGGTCTTAAGGCTCGCTGTGATATTGTGATATAATAAATATATATTTGGTTTTCATCCCTGGTAAAGCGTTTCCCTGAATTCTGTGAGCCCTTAGAGCGAATTATCCACCTGAAGAAGGGGGTGCGGGAACCCCCGATTTGTAGCCATGCTGGGAAGAAGGGTGGGTAACCTGGGGACCCGCTACTTGCAATCAGCATCTGAAGCAGGGACAGTCTGGTGGGACTGAGACCTTGACCTGTGGGGTCTGGGCCAACTCTGGGTAGTCGGTGTCTGAGTGGAATTGAATGACGGGGCATCTGGTCAGTATCTGCTGAGACCCGGGGAGCTGCTCGGTGTGGGAACCCTCACGTTCAGTGTCCAGCTGTCGTGAGCAGAGAAACAGCTTTCGTTCACCTGTGGGGGACTCTCCATCAGATGGAGACCCCTGGAGTCACTGAGAGAAGACTAAACATTTACTGATCCCCTACTATGTGCCATGCACTGGTTAGGCACTTTGTAATCTCACGGATGCTTTAAAACCATGTGACCTCCATATTAATACCACCACTTTACGTTGATTGAACTGAAGTTCAGAGAATTTAAGAACTTGCTCCAGGTCAATCTGACCACGAAAGTCCACGCAGTTCCTGCCTGCTTCCCGCCACCCAGCTCTCTGCACCAGTAGACACTATATCTCTAAAGGAGAATTCCTGAGTTCCAGCCACCCCCAGTGACAGGTGTTGGTAATTAAACCAGAACCAGCAGGACAAAGCAGGTGTTGGGAGCTCTTACACCAAGCCTAGGAGACACTTAATGTCACCAGCAGAGTCCTGGGGGCCGTGGGTAAAAGGAATATGCTTTAGGTTCCCCTAGCCTGCAATGACTGTGACCTACAAGGCACATTCACTCAGCCAAAGGTTCTATGGAGCTGCTATGTTACCAGCCCAGTCACGGCCCCGTCTAAGTTCTCCTTCGGGGGTGGAATTCGGAGCCGGTTCTGCTAGTGCACAGAGTCTAGCTGTCAGCAGTTCCTGAGGATCTCATTGATGAAAGTTCAGTTGGCAATCCAGGGCCATCTCTGTCGAGAAAGAGGAGAGAGAAACCTCTGTAATGACCGCTGGCTTTTAAATTCGACCATCACCTGAAATCAATACCCCTGCTAGTTAATCCCAGGCTGCCTGGGTCAGTTCCAGTCACCTGTTATGCACGTCACCTGGGAAGTCACAGACAAGCAGGGACAAGGGAGTCATCTGGGAGTGGATGAGCGCTGGACCATGCCTGGACCCAGGCAGAGCATTTCTACACTCCGGGGACGGCTGCAGGAGGCTTCCTTTTAAAAATGTACCTTTTCTCTTCCAACTTTAAAAGAATGCATGCATATTATCATTATTATGGTCTTAAAATCAGACAATATGCAAAGGTTCAAAGAAGAAATGAAAAGCCCACCATTGATGCTGTACCTGCTAATAACATTCAGGTATTTTTCTTTTTTAAAAATTGTATTTATTTATTTTTAGACAGAAGGGAAGGAAGGGAGAAGAAAGACAGGGTCAGAAGCATCAATGTGCGGTTGCCTCTCACGTGGCCCTCACTGGGGACCTGGCCTGCAAGCCAGGCACGTGCCCCGACAGGGAATCAAACCGGCGACCCTTCAGTTCGCAGCCCGCGCTCATCCACTGAGCTACACCAGCCAGAGCAACATTCAGGTATTTTTCTGTGCATATGCCGCTAGCCCCCAGAATTGTTTTAAAAACAGAACCATATTTTGTGATTTTATTTGATCACTTCTTCTATAGCGTAAACATCTTTCCAAAAGAATGTAGCTCTCTGTTGCTGTTTTAATGCCTGTATGATATCCACTACAGGGATCTCCCGAGATTTGCTTAGCTACTCTCTTTTCAATGGTTTCCAATTTGCCATGATTATAAACAAAGCTGCAATAACACCCTGGTGTTTTCTGGTTAAGTATCTCATCCTGCGGTCGTTAACCCTGAACCTGAAAGCCCCCAAGACTCCAGGAGGTACAGTCTCGCCTCTGTTCCTCCCAGTGACCCATTATGGCTGAAAGACTCATTCAGGTACTCATTCAACAAATGTGTCCTGGGTGACCATGAGGCCCCAGACACAAGCCCAAACCCTGGGGATGTGCAGAGAAGAAGACTGAATCTCTGCCCTCAGAAAGCTCACCATTAGTGAGGGAACATAACTGATGAACAAAATAAGTAAAGTGTGTTAGAAGGTGGTAAGGGCTAAAGAGAAAAACAAGGCAGGGCAAGGGGGTTTTCTTCCACAGTCACTCAGCGTCTATTCTCGCTTTGACTGTGATGTCCGGTTTAATTTACTGCCAACTGTTGAGCTCCTAGGTCATGCCATAAACTGGGTACTGGAAGGGGGGGGTGGAGTTGAACACGGCAGGAGCGCTAGTGTGACGCTCTCACACTCGTTTCCTCGCTTGCGACTTGATCTCATGTCTCTATGCTTTGTCCTCACAACTGGATTAGAAAGTCTCCAATGATTTATACTTCTCTTGTGTTCTCCTGAGTGTTTAGGGTGATTTTTTCCCCCACAGAGTTAATGGTCAATAAATGCTTGTTGTAAAATAGAAACAAAGCTGGCAGTTTTGAGAGATGACAAACTGGGTATTGATAACCCAACAAAGCTTCCTGGGGAGTTAGTTCTGCTTAAGCTTTGGGTGGAAAAAGCCCCAATTAATACCCCAGGTTCATGAGAAAGCTACTTGTTTAGGTCATGGTGTTGACATTAAAAAACGACCAGCTCTAAATCATGTGTCATCCAGCAAAATATAATTAAATAGATGTATTAACATTCATGTATAATGTTACCATTGTTGTGAAAAGCTGGCTGAATAAGTAAGTTCTATTTTTCTTTAATAGAAAAACACCAAGCCAGAGAAGCATACTGGGTTTTCATCTGAGTCTGGTTTATCTAAGCTGCCCCCATATTTTACCAATACTGTACACACGGAACTCTACCTGAAGGGGGAGCTCTAACACTCATTGTGGTTCAAGGACATCAATCTTCCCCCACACCCGGTTTCTGTGCATCTTTCCAGCTTCCTGGCTTTCAGCTTGCTGTTTCTTCTCCCTTTAAAAAAAAAAAACAAACAAACACGCTAGCTGTACAAATGCAGGTAACTCTGAAAGAACGAAGCAGCTTTAAATTTGTCATGCTCAAATGACTCACGTTTATCAGGGGCTGTATCCTGCGCGCTACATGTATGATTTCTAATTCTCAAAACAAGTGTGCAAGATGAGTAGTCTTATCCCCGTTTTGCAGACGAAGGCTCTGGGGCTGAGATCAGGGTGTGAATGGCGGAGGCCAGTCTGCACCCTGTTCTCTGCAGCTGCCTCTACGTATCTGTCCATTCACCTATTGTTAGCGTTCCCGTATTATTGTCATAGTTGATGTCATTCTAGCAGAAGTAGTAGAATTTAAAAATATGTCTCTTCAAATTTAGTCCTCAGTTCTCCCCCTGGCCACCCCTCCCACACTCATGACCCCTCTCAACCAAGGCTCTGCATCCAGGCCTGGAAGGTTTTAGTGAGGGCCGGTGGGCTCTTTCTGGCATTTTCTGGCCCAGGGCCCTCTGAGCTGAGCAAGGCCTGGCATGCAGAAAGCTCCCACCTGCGACCCAAGTTGCCCACAGGACCAGGCAGGGCTTTGGACTCAATTAATTCTCATCTGAGCTCAGCCTTCTTTTTAAAATTTTTGTCCAGCTTTATTGAGAGATAATTGACGTGTTGTAAGTTTAAGGCGTACCACCTGATGATTTGATACAGGTATATATTTTGAAATGATTACCCCAATAAAGTTAGTTAACACCTCCACATTTCACATTATTACATCTGTGTGTGTGTGTGTGTGTGTGTGTGTGTGTGGTAGGAACATTTAAAATCTACTCCCTTAGCGACTTCCAAGTACATGCAATAGTCTTGTTGACTATAACCAGTAGGCCACGCAGCAGCTCTCCCAGCTTACTCTCCTTATAACTGGAAGTTTGTAACCTCTTCCATTTCCCGGACCCTCCCACCCTGGCAACCACAATTTTACTCTTGGTTTTATAAGAGCCTGGCTGTTTACCATTTAAACAGGAATGAGATCAGGCAGCGTTTGTCTTTCTCTGTCTTGACTTACTTCACTTAGCATAATACTCTCGGGGTCCCTCCCTGTTGTTGCAAATGGCAGGACTTGGTGAGCCTTCCTTTCAGATTGCGGTCGGTTTGGCACAGCCTGGCTGTGGGAGCCCCTGGGAGGAAAGAAATGAATAGCTAGCCTTTCACGCCCCCATCTGCAGAGGGCTGTAAAGACTTCAGGATGAAATGGACCTTTTCCAAGTGCCCACCACGGCACCTGGGGCCCGTAGGTGAACAATGATTCTGAAGCCTTTCCTCCAGAATGCAAAGACAGGTTTCAGGGCAGCCTGGAAAACTAACGACAAAATGACTGGGTCAAATCTGCAAAGTGGCTAACGATGCTGACCATAGGCCTCATTAAGGGGACAGTCCCTTTAAAAAATTAACCCCCCCCCAAAAAAAAGCGATTCTTTTTGGCATAAGATCTTCTGCCATTTCCCTAGAGCAGAGTGTGGACCTCTCCTCTCCCCCCCAGGGAGAAGCCAACTCCACATTTTTTATCTCTATGGTTCTATTATCAAATCCCTCTTTCTTAAAAACAAACCCCCAAATTATGTAAATAATACAAGTGTATTATAAAAATAACAGGAAATATGGCCAAATGTGAGAAGAATTAAATACCGCTAATGAGTCCATCACTCAGAAAGAGCCGCAGCTAACACTAGTAGGGGGGGCAGGGATTCACACGCACACACATGCGCACTCGCATGGTATCGGCGTTACAAGGCAAACGCAGACGTGCTGTTGCATCCTGCCCTTTTCACTTAAAATCACAGAGCATTTCCCCGAGTCATGAAATAGCCCCAAAATATTGATGTTAGTGGGTGTAGAATATTCTATTGTATGAATGTCACAAAGGTTCCTGTCGGTGGACGTCTGCAGTCATTATTTCTACTTTTTGACTACAGCGATGCCATGCCCCACGACGGACTGCTCAGTACACGGTTCCTGCATACGTCTGTGATTATTTTCTATAATCTTCCCCTCGTTTTCAAACTCCAGACTTGGCTCCTCCTAAGCCAGTCATTTTTAACCAGCGGGGCGTGGCTCCTTAGAGGGCGACGTCAAAGCGTAGGACGTACGTAATTCAAAAAGCCTTCTTCCAGATTTTCATTATATTCATTTTTTTGTTAAGATATTAAATTGTTTGGAAATCAGATCACGAAATGAAGGACTTTGTTTTTCTGAAGGGGAGTGGGATGAAAATGTGCATTCACTCACGAATACTGACTGAGCACCTCCCAGGCGGGAGCCCTGGGCCAGGCCTCGGGGCTCCAGCCACAGGCAGGCTGGGGCTCACGTCCGAAGCCTCTGCTGGCCTGGACAGGTCGTTTTTCCTTTCCCGATCTGGCTTGGAGCGAATCATACCTATGCTGAGATTAAAAGGGGTCACGTGTTCCGTGTCCAGCACCTGGAATACAGTAGGTCTTCAATAACAGCAATTGCTGCCTCCTTCCTGTCCCCTCAAAGCGAAGTTGCCATTCGTGTAGATGGATGGTTGTGCCGAGTCACTCGACTCACCTGAGACCCAGCACGCATGTGACAGCTGTGGGCCCGAGTTCTTCTCTGTGGACCCAGGATCCTGGCATCATTGTCACCAGACTCTCTCTGTGCTAAAGCCAATAGGGTTTGATTTGAAGGGCTACTAATTTAGCCCTGGGGGTTCCATGCTCTCCTGTGAGCCTGGGTGAATGTCCTCTTCGAAACTCGGGTGGACACATGGGGTCATTCAGTGGCCCCTTTGCATGTTTCATCACTATCAACGGGTCCTCTAACCCTCAGAGTTGCTGGTGCTCCATTCTCAAGAGTTGCTTCTTGGTTTGATAACCGCTTCTCCTGACTTTGAGAGAGACGTGGCCCCGTGGGAGAGATGCAAAAGAGATGAGACAGGAAGGTGAAACGTGCCCGCTGTCTCCCTGTGACGGCTGCCTCTGCCCCTCCCCTCAGAGCCCTAAGGGACAAATACAAGATTATTTGGCAGAGTCAAGTTCTTACTGTAAAAATTATGTTTTCTTCTCTGTGAGCACAAAACCCATCCATTTTCTCAGAAGAAATCTTGTCTCTTAAGAACCTTACCTTCCAGCAGGGGTCTGCTGCAAATCTGGCTAGACAGCTGGGTGCTCCCATGGAAGTTCAAATAGCAGCTCTGTGGCTTATTCTGTGAAAAGTCTAGGAGGGCCTAGTGACCCATAACTTCTTGAAGATATTGTCCTCAGAGATATTGACACTTCAAAAAATAATTTCCTGGCCTTAATGTAGTGAACCAAAGACATACGACAAGTATATTTAGAGAGGGTAGGCAGAATGCAGAGCTGGGTTCTAGGTAAGGAATAACGTTATCTACTTCTTATCTCCTACACAACCCTTAGTATCTTTTCTTAGATATATTTTTCTCTCTCCTTGGGGCATTTAAAATAAAAAAAAAATCTTTTTGGAAGCCCATTAGAACACCATGTTTCCTAAAGTTAATCTAACCCAACATGAGAAATTATTAGCCAAGTTTCTTTTATCCACATTAAGGAGTATTTGAAATATTGATCTTCCGACCAGCCTGCTAGATCACAGCCATTGATAAGTCTGCAGGGGCGAATACGAGTCAAATCCACAATATGCGCTGCTCTTCGCCAGATCAAGGTTGGACACACGCGTAGCTGTAATGGAAAATGAGGAAGGGGGATTGATATGCCTAATTAAAAGTAGCAAACTCTCAGATCCAGGTCCATAAATTGATTCTTGGAGTTCTGATTGCTGAGAGAGTTGCAAATGAAAGCACTTTGAGGTTAGAGTTCATTTTCCCCTAAATCAGACGAGGCCAGTGCTTTAAAAATTGAAAGCTTTCACTTCATAAATCTCATTTACAGTGAGGGTTTAGATGTATTCTGAATTATACGAACCCAATCTATGAACATCTGTCAAAGAAATCACAGTCTCTACAACTCAGTGGCAGATACAGCTGGAGACAGAGAATAAGATTATTTAGCTAATAAGCCCTGGAGTGTAGAAGACATATAATTTAAAATTTGTTGTGTTTGGATACAGTTATATATAAATAAAAAAAGAATGTGGAAAAGTACTGGATCTCAACCAAGAGTAAGAAGCTGAATTCGCCGGTGCCATCCACACAAGACTGTAATAAATCTGTTTTCTTTCCATTGGATGTTCTGAAAATATTTTCCTGAATTGACAGCTTGTTACCGTGTCCTGTGTCACTCCATTTTATTATCATCCTGGGCCCGTCAAAGGACCTAAATTGCTTTTTAATCACATCAGTAACATAAACCATAATGATGTATATTTTTTTCTTCACAAATGCCTAAGCCTGTGAGCATCTCCATAGCCCACAAGCTCCTTGAGGTGGGACCATGCCAACCTGCCGTGGCCCAGCTCTGGGCCCAGCGCGTGGCCCAGAGGACCCCATAAACGCCAATTCACAGGAATTAGGGGACCCGACGCATTCGCCGTCCCTGAGCTCCCAGGAAAGCCCTTGGTTGGGTCACCCCACTGTCTGGGGAACAGCAGAAACTGTGCTGGGACAGCTGTGGCATTTGCGGCGTTCAGACCTTTAGTATCACATGGGCCTGATTTTTTGTGACTTGTGGTGAGGCAGAGATCTGGAAGGAGGGACACTGAATATAGGAAAAAAAAAAAAAAGTAGAACAGATTAAAGATTCCTAGAGAGCCTTCACTGCAGAAAAGAAATGGGATTCTTATCCTACAGCTGGAAGTCCTCAGCTGTTCTTCAAGGTTGAGCGATTCCCCGCCTGCCGGAGGGAGGAAGGACGACTAGGGGGAGCTAATGGGCTCCCTATTATCGGCCGTAACAAAACGCTGTATTCGCTGCTATAAATATTTGGCACGTGAGGAGTAAGCCGGGAATAACGATCGGGGCAGAATTACTCATTTGTTCCTCTGTCAGTGGCAAATTTAGCGTCAGCTGATACAGCCAGCTAAAATCAAGTCTGATACAATCAGCAGGGGGCAAACCCTCAGTGACCCCGGCTGTTAGGGGTGAGCAGAATCCATCCCAGGCTGCGCTCTGCCCTTCAGTACCAGCCCCTGTGGTTAACGCTCACACCAGCTCCTGCCGCCTTCAGCTCTTGAAGCCTCCCCAACCTCCTCTGTAGGACTTGACAGCTACTTCTCATCACACGGGCCACAGGACGCAGGGGCCACTTGCTGGGCTGTGCCCGAGCCTTCGCCAGCATGCCCCGGACAAGCCCACTTCCTTTTTCTCCAAAGCTCCGGTCCCTCCTGTTCATACACGAGTTTCATACTCAAGCCACACTTGGATTTGAATTTGTAACACAAGTCAGAGAAGGTAACTAATCTCTCTGAGATTCAGCATCCTCATCTCAAAAACGTAGGGTGACTGACCATCCTGGGTTTGCCTGGGAAGCAGGACTTTCGGTATCCCAAGCACACCAGGACGGGTTGGTTCCCTCACTAAAACAGGAATAATAACAGCTCATTTCTCGTGCGGATGAAATGTAATATTGTTTGTATAGTCTCTGACAGGGAGGGAAGAGTCCATCACTGTTGGCTCCCGCCTGCCTTCATGAATTCAACGTGTTTGTGAGATAAGGATTTGTGGAAAACCTGCCAGGTATCTTTCGAGGTGTCGGGGCTGAGACTGAGTGAAGTCTGAAACACAACTCCTGTTTTCAAGGCGCTCCCAGTGCAGTTGGGGATGTAACATGAACGCACATGATACTTACTTACACTTTGAGATTCCATTTCCCCCCAAAGCACATTGGAAGGAGCTCAGAATAAATGATGCACGTACATGGAAATTAGACTTGAAGGACAACCACCACATAATGAGGGAGACAGTGGCAGAATAATTATTCCAGAAACCCCAGGCTAAGGAGAGCTACTCCAATTGAACACAAAACAGCCAAGAACAAAACAAGAATAGCACAAGCCAGGCTAAACGAAACAGAAAATTATCTGGTGTCAGTTTCAGAAGTTTAAGATCGTGCTCTGGAAGGTTAAGGAGGAGTTCAGGGGTGACTTTCCTAAACCAGCTGTGTGATCACGGGCAGGTGATCTGCTGCATGCCTCAGTTTCTTCGTCTAGCAAACAGGGAGCATACCTTTGTTGACAAGACGTCAACTATTAATGCGTTATTAATGTGTTTCCAAACCCTGCCTTTCCTGCCTGAGTTCCTCCCAGGGTACAAGAACAGCGAGGGCCTGCACTGGGGGAGGACTTTAGAGGATGTTTTCCAAGAAGTTGGGAGCAGAGAGGGGACAAGGAGGACTGTGGTGGGCAAAGCAAATTAGACGGGCCCACCCCCACCTCTGCCATAGACTTTACCCCCCATGCCATCAATCACCCTAGATTTCTTTATTAAATTTTACACGGTTCTAGTCCATTGGCCCTGACCCTCAGTATGTAAATGTGCTCAAAATTTCCTCCTCCAAAAAAATTCCTTTCCCATTGCCTATCCTTATTTCCAGTTACTATTTTATGGGACGGGAGCAAAAAATATGCTCTAGTGAATATCCATCTACGCTTCCCTTAATCCACCCTCTAATGAGAATTCTGTCCTTAGCAGCTTAGCCTTTCCTCTTCCCTCCTTTGAGAGGGGAAAGCTTTTTCTAGTCTTCCATGCTGTGTGGAATCTGGGCAACGGGGCAAGAAGAAAATAGAAAGAAGCCAGCAGAGCTGAGTGGATCTGCATAATAAAGAGCTGTGCCTTCTCAAAGATGAGAAGGAAGGTAAGAGTGGGTGTGTGTGTGGAGGTTTCAAAAAAGGTAGACTCTCAGGTACCACAGTAGACTTACTGAACCAGATATGCATTTTTTTCCGGATTTGGATTTAACAAGATTCCTAGGTGGTTTGTACATTAAATTTTGAGAAGCATAGAAAAACTAAAGTGAACTGCAAGCATAAATGTGAAAACCTAAGACTCTAGGAGAAAAACTTATGACGTTGGGTTGGGAAAGGGGGTTCTTAGGTATCACATGCACACACCTACACACACAGCAGGATCCATAAATGAAAACAGTAGATAAATTGGACTTGATTGCTATTAAAATTTTTTACACTTCAAAAGACATGATTAAGACAATGAAAAGACAAGCCACCGGCTGGGGGGAAATATTTGCAAATAAGGCATCTAATAAGGGACTTGTATCCAAAATAAAGAACTCTTAAAATCCAATAAGAAGACAAACAATCCAATTTAAAAATGGAGAATTTGAATATATATTTCATTAAGAAAGACATTTAAATAAGTGCATAAAAACATAGTCAACATCGTTAGTCATCAGGAAATGCAAATTAAACCACAGTGAGATACCACTACATACCCCCTACAATAGCTATACTCAAAACAATAGACAATACCAAGTTCGATGCTTATCGGAACATAAAATGGCACAGCCATTTTGGAAAATAGTTTGACAGGTTCTTAAAAAGTTAAACATAAACTTACGATGGAACTTGGGAGTTATGCTCCTGAGATTCTACCCAAGAGAAATAAAAACATATATCCACACAAAGATATATGTGTGATTGCTCATAGCGGCATTATCCATAATAGACAAAACATTAAACCAATTGTTTATCAGGGCAGAAGTGAATGAACAGCTATTACTCTAGAGGTCACTGTAGTTAGTAATCAGTCAGGACAGGTGCACAGGTGCTCAGAAGTTTCTAGAATGCCCTCACTCTCCTCCTTCCCATATCCAGCTCTTCTCTCCAGCTGCTGACCCGACTGACCAATAGTGGCCCCAGGCCTCAGGCTTCACCTTCAGCCTTCAACAGACACTTGACTGGATTCACGGAAGCACTAGCTACACCAAGGCCAGAGCTTCCCATAGTCCAAGCCGCTGGTCTCCTTCACAGGCGGGCTGGACATGTCTGGCTTCTGCGATTGATTGAGTGACTCCTCCCAGATCATTCAATGCCATTTTCAGACCTTAACTTCCCCAGCTCCTCCCACAGGTGGGAAAGGTCTGATTCCTTTAAGAAGTCCCCCATCCCGTGACACCCACAGAAACTCTGCCTCCCCGAGGGCACCCTGACCGACACAGTCATCGGTACCAAAAGCGGCTCTAGGGGAGCAGAACCTTCAGGATGGAAATATAAAATCGGTTCACCGAGCTGACTCGATTTGAAGGCATTTGAGATTCTGTTGCTTTACTAAGATCTATTTTGAGAAAAAAATTTTGTTCACCAAGAAAAAAAAAAAGACTCTGTTGCTAACGGTGAATTGGACACTGGTAGTTCAGGGCACACGTGCCAAATTTGACTTACGTGACCACCTGTGGTCACCTGGAATCAAGTGCTCAGAGAAAGCAAGGCATTGAGTACCAAGTGGCTGTTACCTCATAAGATTTTAGTGCAAAAAAAAAGATGAAGAATTGGGCTGCTTCTAAGTACACTGGAGAGCTTAGGTAAGGAAAACGATGGGCTCAATGCCCTCCTCGCCTAGATCAAAGTCCACGAGAGCAGTCCGAAAGCTTCTATGACTGACCCGAAAGAAGCCCTCATCTTCTGTAGGTGCAGGGTCAAGACTTCTGAAATCCAGACCCAAGGTCTGGTCTTGGAGATGGCTGATGGGCAATGCAAAAAGAATTTACATCTGTGAATGAACTGAAGACCATAGAGTTGCACGCTTTAAATGGATGAATGGTACAGCATACAAATTATATCTTTAGAAGCTATTACCGAAAAGATGTTCACAACCATGTAGGGTTTTATGTTCAAGTCAGGGCACCGACTGGGAAGAAGAGGAATGGGGACAGGCGAGCAGTTCCGACGACATTGAGGACGTCAAACTCGAACTGCTGCCTCGTCTCCTTTGCCAGTAGAAGCTCTCCTTCCTCCCCTGTCCGAGGTTAGTCCGCCCTCTTCTCAGAAGCCATGATGACCTCTTGCGAGGGACTGTTAATTTCCCCCAGGACCTTCCCCCTACCTTAGACCCCTTCCCTGTCCCATCTTCAGTCACCGATGAGCTCATCCAAGCTCAGGCCTTTAAGTGCCATCTCTATGCTGATGACCCAAATTTACAGCTTCAGTTCAGACCTCTCGCCCGAGCTCCAGACTCATACATTCAATTGCTCGCTTTAAATCTCTGCTTGAATGCCTAATAAGGGTCTCAAAATTCACTTGTCACAAACAAGCCGTTTTTGTTCCCCCCCCCCAACTTGCTCTCCAGTGGCTGAACTTGGTGTCATGGAAGTCTTCTTTGTCTCTTACAGCTGCATCTAAAAGCGTTAGCCAGTCCTTCAAAAACACATCCTGAATTCACTACTTCTCACTGTCGCCTCTGCCACCCTCCAGGTCTCAGACTTTATTACCTCTCACCTGTGTGGGTGGCGTGGCCTCCTGGCTGGTCCACGGCTTCTAGGGTCCCCGCCCTTCAGTCTCTTTCCAGTCCAGGTGCCACCACGATCCTGTTCAAATGCAGGTCAGGTTGCATCCCTGCTTGAGAGTCAGGGCATTGGCCTGTGCGACCCTGGTGATCCACACCCCGCTCTGCTTCTATGGCCTCATCTCTTACTGCTCACCCCATCCTCACTCCACCCAGACATGTGGGCTGTTTCCGGGCCCTTGGACTTGCTGGGTTCACTCTCCCTCAGGCCCTCTGCTGAGAATGCCCGCCTGCAGAGGACCAAGGGCCTCAGTATGGCTCAGTTACTTTCCAGTGAGGTCTTCCCTGGCCACCCCATTTAAACTTTCCAGTCTCCTTCCCCTGCTTCGAGTATCTCCCCTAGTACTTATCACTCTCCTACATACTATATACAGGCAGGAATTTTTGTCTTTGCCCCCCGCCACCGCTGTATCCTCATTGTCTAAAACTGTGCCTGGCACATAGTAGGCTCCTGATAAAATGGTAGGATGAAAGTATGCAAAACATCTAACCTGTCCCCAACTAGCGTTGAGTATCTAGTAGGTACTCCATTAAGTTAGCTGTTACTATGTGGCTGATTCTTTCAATCACAAAACAGGGAGGTATTCTAGACTTTTCTTTCTTTTTCTTCCTCCCATTCCCACATCTAAGTGCTTACAAAATTCTATAATATCTACCTCAGCTGAACCTCTTGTCACTTCCCACCTGGATCCAGACCGAATGCTATCCCTTCCCCCTCCTTCTTTTCTCTTTTTCTATATGTTGCTGCTAGAGTTTGAGAATCACCCGTCCGATCCTGTCACTCTCCTGCTTAAATTCCTTGTGGCTTCCCAGACCTTTCAGGACAAAGTCCAGACTCTTTCACTCTATACACAAATCCTTTCCGGATCCGGCCCTCTGACCCCTTTCTGGCCGCTTCTGAGATACTTCCTTGCACTCTTTGTTCCAACCAAGCAGTGGCCCTTGGTTCCCCAAAGAGTAAGACTCTTTTCCACCCCCTTCCCGGTCCCCTGCCTGCAATGACCTTCCTCCTCCTCCTCTCTCTTTTTAAAAATCCAGCAAATCATACTTATCTTTTACATCTCATCTCAAGCATGACAGACTCCAGAGATTCTTCCTGGACCTCTCAGTCTGATTTACAAAGCACGTTGTGTGTCTGTCCTCACCACAGCACGCAGTCCTGCAACTCGGGGTTGGGTGTGTGTTGGGCTGCCTCCCCCATCAGTGAATTCAAACCTGGTGGGGATGAGTGGTATCCCACTGTACTCACGCCTCCACACTGAGCCAGAAAGGAGGGGCCGGAAGTGCTTGTTGAATGGATGATGGTCGTAAGGGTAAGGCTCTGCTAGCTTCTTGTGGCTGCCTTGTCTAGAAGAGAGGTTGGCTGGCAGCCGGGAAGCCAGAAATCCATACAGGGACGTTTAGAGTTAGACTTCTCTGGGGGTTACAGAGTAACCACTTCAGAGAGAATAGGGAGTGGGCGGGGCTCCATAAACAGCAATAGCAAAGCATTCTACTTTGCACTTGATTTGAAAAAGATTTCTAGCTTTGCGCAGTGGCAGTATCGTAGCCAATGAGGTTTATCCGAGGCGCGATTATTGCTAATTGAAAAAGATTTCTGATATTTTCTTTGTGCATTTCCTTTTTATTATCCCTTAGTATTGTACAAAGTCTAACGGAAAATTCCAGCCTGCATTAGCTGTTTTAAAATCATCCGTGAGTTTGGGTCCATGATGGAGCCATAGTGTTAAAGGGATAGCCAGGTCCCTCCTGGTGTGGAAGCAAGAATCTTTCCTGAATAGAGAAGAATTTAAGTGCTTTGTTGCTTTGGAGGGCTGAGATCTCCCTCTATGCCTTCTCCAAAGGGAAGGTGAATTTTACGATAATGCTTAATAAAGGCTCAGACCCAGGACGTTTTCTGATTGGTTGTCCAGGCACAAAGAGGCATTCTGATTGGCCACTGCAGAGGTGGGAGTGTGGCAATGGAAAGGGGCTGGAAAGGCCAGGAAAGCCGAACTCGAAGGAGCAACCGGAATGAGCTCATCAGCACGTTATTCAACTACAGTAATTTCATTCCTTTGACATAAACTGTTGAAGAAAAGGGGCGCATATTTAAGCAACGGTTGGAGTGTTTACAACGACAACTCTCACTGATGACTTTAAGATGGGGAGAGGGTGACAGGGGACAGTGGCTGGGAATAAAGCGCTAAGACTGTGGTGACAAAAAGCAGGCTGTTCAAGGCGAAGTCCTGGTCTCGGAGGGCATGGAAAACGAGAGCAAAACCCAGCGAGTGACGTGGATAAATCATGGAGCGAGCAGTAACAGCGCCTTCTGGTGGCTGGGAAGATGGCGACACTACCAGCTCTTGGACGGACGCAGGGTGCTGAGGTGAAGGAGGGGAGAGCTGGCGACCCTGGGAAAAGTGAGGGTGTGAGAACAGGGCAAAGTACGGCAGCCAAACAACCAGACCCGGACCTGCTGTTTGCTTCACGTGCTAATGGAGCACTTTTATACAATTTCCTTTACAAAACGTGAGCCACTCCTGTGAGCCTTCATCTTCCTGTCGCCGGGAGGGAGTGGTTTTAGACTCGTAAAGGTTTAGTGGGGGGCTCAGAGGCCTTCTCTCCCTTCCCCATAGAGATGAGGGTCCTCAGGTCCAGGGAGGGGACGTGACTGATGCAGGATTGCTCCCCCAGACACCCTACCTGCCTTCCCTCCCAGTGATGATCTCACGACTGCAGGAGTTTCCAGCTTTTTCAAGCAAGATGATCTCCCTTTAAATGTCAAATATGTTGAATTTTCTCATCTGATCAAAGCTGTGCTTTTAGTATCTACTGATCACAAAGCATGATCTGCAGTGATGATGAAAAGCACCATGCGTGGGTTCAGTGAAGCTTACGGGTCATCTGGCATTGCAGTGAGGACAAGGGCACCCACACGTGTTCGACCTCCCATGGTCGATCTATGGTTTCGGTCTCGAGGCAGCCCGGGGCTCGCGTGGGCCATAACCCCGAGGCCTCGCAGAGCTGGTCGCTCTCAGGTTGGAAAGAGGGAGCTGGCTCTTTCCAAACCAAGAATAAAAAGAAACAATTCCATTCTCTTAAGAAGGAAGAAGGTGCTAAGTGAAATTGAGTACCTTAATTTCGAAGGAATTCCATAAGGACAGTGGGTAATTTCAGACCACAGAAGAAGATCCTATTCTGCCAGCCTGGGCTTGGAGCGAGGCAGGGCTGTCGTCAGGGGCTCTAACAGCAGGCGAGTTTTGACTAAAGCAGAGCAGAGGGGCGGGAGCTGCCCTCCTATCTTCACAGGCAGGAAGGAAATTCATACTGAGGTGGAAGAGATTCCAAGAGTTGCGGCTCAGTCCTGGGAGTTGGAGGAGGGTTGAAGTCCCGGGAGAGACTGAGGGCTGTCATGGTCCCTGGACCAGGCCACTGCTGAGCCTGGGGACGCTCCCAGGGGAGACCTGGGTCAGATACCATTACTGAGCACCTACTGTGTGCTGGGAACTCTGCTAGGTGCTTCACATGCACCATTTCATTTACTAACAGCCCTCCGAGGTAGAGGCTATTATTATCCCCACTTTGTGTTTAAGGAAAGAAAGGCTCAGAGAGGCTTTGTCACTTGCCTAAGATCTCAGGGCTGCGCTTGGAACCCAGACAGCTTGATTCCAAAGCGCCTGTTCTGAGCCACCATCTTATCAGGCAAGCATGGCGTAACCCGCTGTCTATGCTCCAGGGAGAAAACCCACAGAAAGGACTTTAACTCCGCATCTGGACATCTAAAAGGGGCTTATCACGTGGTGATGATGCTTATCAATACTTTCAGTATTATTACCCTGGGAGGGCCAGTCACATAAAAAGGTTGAACATAGTGGGATGTTGTGAGAAAATCAGAGCATGACATCTCCCAAGACGGGGTCCTAAAAAAAGAATCACACCCCCGGGTAAAAGCAGGAAAACTCTGCCACCTCCTCGTGGTGACTGTGAGCCCAGAGGTGTGGCCAGGGTATGGAGGATGGAGGTGCACCCTGATGCCTGCCAGGGGGACCAGGCTGCCTCCACCCGGACGGGCCCTGCACCGGGCAGAATGTGAAGGGACTTTGTGTGGCATGTGTGCCTGGTGGGGGGGGGGGCCTCCAGGGGCTTGGTCGGTGGGGCGTGGATACAAGGCTATTTTACTGCCAAGGATCCTTATTTATTATGGCCCATTTCCTTGTGTCCAGGTGGGTGGGAAGGGGACATTTGCCAGCAAATGATGTCATCATGGGAAAATAAAGATATGGCCAGGATCCAGCTAAGATGAGCTTCAGTGGTAGAAAGAGTTTGAATAAGTGTTGAATTTAGTTAGTCCACTTACTAAATCAGGACTTGCCTTCTGGAGCATTGTTCAAAATCTCTGTTTTGAAAACCACAGAGCTCTTTAGAGAGAGTTCTGTTGTGGTGAGTAAGAAGGAGGGCGTGGTTTGGTGGCTGGAATTTTCAAAAATTGAAAGTTTCATTCTAGAGAATTAAAATTGTGTACGTGTAGCAAAAAAGAACTTTCTTTAACATTTCAAGCAAAGCTTTAATTGAGTTTATTCATTCTCCAGGGAGAAAAGCGTGTCGCAGAGAACGGTTTAATCCCTGACCCCGGCCATCCCACCCCAGTCAGAGGGCGGGATTTGCTGCTCCAGTTGTCCAAACGACTGAACACGTTGTGTGGAATTTGGCAACTTTTCCTCTGGAAGTTGTCCCTTCTTCATTCTGTTAGTTGAAAACAGGAAGGTATATATTATAATATATACAAAAAAAAAAAGAAAGAAAGAGAGGAAGGAAGGAAAGAAGGAAGGAAGGAAGGAAGGAAGAAAAAGAAAGAAAGAAAAGAAAAGAAAAGAAAAAAGAGAAGAGAGCATTGTTTGCAATCTTCGGTTCATTTGAGGAGGCTGGGATGGTGTTCTCCCAGAAATCGCTCCAAGTCGAGGCTGGGCCACCCCGAACAGCCCGGGCAGAGGGCGAGCACTCGGGTGCACTGTCCCAGGCTTATTTTGAGAAGGAAGAAACATGCTGACCCACGGGTGTCTTCAGTGACATCAGTGCCAGGTGGCGAGAATGATAAGACTCGGCACATCCTATAAACAGATCGGCCCTCTGATGACAAGACACCCAGGCAGACGAGCATCTTAATCGGGATAAACGGGTGTGAAGGGCCTCGGTCATCTGGGACAGGCAGTCCACCGTAAGTAGGGTTATCACCGAGCCTGATCAGGATGCCTGACTGGCGAGGACAGAATCTTTCTAATCCTTCCTCATGGCACCACAGAAGGAAAGCCGACTGGAGGAGACATTTGCTGTGGGAAGAATGTGTGCATTGCTCTCATCAGCCAGGATTCTCACACCCGGTCAGTTTGGGGTCTGCTCTACAGGTCAAGAGCTTCTCCCGAGACTCAGCCCGTCCTTAGCCGAGAGGCCACTGTGGCCATCGGGGCTCTGTGTTGCCCGGGAGGCCTGGCAACCGAGTCGAGCAAAGGCAGTCGCCAAAAAAACGCCATTGCTTTAGGTCACCGGGTTTTGGAGCCGTTTGCTGTGCAGATCAGAGATGCTTTCGTGTGTGTACATTAAGTAAGGTGGCACCGGCAAAGCACTTAGGACCGTGCCCTGCCCGCGGTCAGCCTTCAAAAACGTCAGCTACCGTTGCGGCCACAGCCGAACAGTGCCTGCGGAGCGTTCCGTTGCGCGCTGCGCCCTTCTTTCTTCGAGTCTCCCTTCGATGCACTTTTGTATCATTTTCATTGTTTTCTGCTGTAAAGAATGCTATTAATGGAAAAGAATTCTTCAATTTTTAATTGCCGAGTCAAAGTATATGCATATTTTAAATGAGGTTGGGTAATAAGCATTTGCCTTCCAAAGTTAATTTTTTTCTACTAGTGTATGAAATGACTGTTTCTCCTCCTCACCACCACCAGATCCAATATTATCACTATTATTTTAAAGTTTTAGTTATTGATTTTAGGGAGAGAGGGGAAGAAAGAGAGAGACAGACAGACATCAATTTGTTCTTCTACTTATGCATTCATTGGTTGATTCTTGTATGTGCCCTGACCGGGGATCGAACCCATAACCTTAGCGTCTTGGGATGATGCTCTAACCAACTGAGCTACCTGGCCAGGTAGACCCTACATTATTTTGATGACTGCATAATAGTCTATCATAACAACTCGGGTTGTTTCCTTTTTCTCCCCGTTATAAACAAGGCTGCGGTGAACATGCTGGTAGATACATCTTTTCACACATTCATGATTATTTCCTAAAGATAAATTCCTGGAAGGAGAATTTCTGAGTCACAAGACTTACACATTTTAAAGGATTTTGAATATAGAACACCAAATTATTCCTCAGAAAACTTTTACCAGATTATCCTCACAGGCAGCATTTACAAAACTACTTTATTACAGAAAAATTTCAAAAACATACAAAAGAACAGAGGCTATTACAATGGCTCCCCCATATACTGATCACACAGATTTAAATGTGATTCATTTATGGCCCAACTGCTTCATCCACAGCTCCCCAATTTGGTGAGATTACTTTGAATCCGATCCAAAGGAGGCATTTTCGGTGGGACTTCACTTGAGCAGTTGAGGGCTCAGAAGACAAGCCAAAGTCTCCCCTTTCGGGGGGTCTCCTGGCAGGAATTGCCTGTGGTTACAGCCCAGGGCTGTGGGAAGCCCACATGCACTGTGCTTATTTCATGGCCTGGTGGAACCAGCTACCCTGCAGGGAAGGACCCAGCCAGCCCACCTTGGAGGCTTTCCAGGGCCCTTGTGGCATCCCTGCATCTCCTGGCTGCCTGTCACTCTTCATCTGAATAGAGCGGAGGTCGCTAATGTAATTCATCCGTGGCTCACGGAAGTGCAGGCATTGTGATGTGTGTTTACAGTGGTTACTGCTGAGGATGAGGCTCCTCTTTGGCCTCTGTTGAAATTCTCCAGGCTGATTGAATTTTGTAATACCGGTTGGTCGCATTGCATCAACAACAGGTCGGTGCAATCTGGGGGCAGGAAGACAAGCAATTTCCTATAATAAGAAAGTACAGTCATGGCCCATTCTCTTCCCAGCTCTTGGGGAACATTGCATATAGACTCGGAAGCAAACTGCATGCTTGCTGAGGTGTTGCTGTGAGGGGGAAGAAGAGGTGACTTGGAGAAGTAAGCCAGTTTTCAGATAAAGAGCAAGACAAGACCTGTCTTCTAGACCAGAATGGTAAGCGGATGCACGGTGGCTACTCCAAGTGATTTCCAAATGTCAGATTCAAAGCGCCCTTAAGAGTTCACTGCACTTTTCCCCAAGATACTGTATTAGCTCCAGAGGTCATGTAGCCTTTCTTTAAATAATCTGCACAATGACATGTGTCATCAGAGCCCAAAGGAAAGGCCACAGGCTCTGAGGCAAACAGGACTGGGTTTGAATCCCAATTCCAACCCAGTTCCATCCTATCTGATGGCTGTGCAATGCTGGGCAAGTTACTCATTCATTTCTTCATTCATTCACCCACTCAACAAAAATGTTTTGGGCTCCTGCTGTGTGCCCAGATGTTGTGCCTGGTACTCAGAACTCCATGGTGGGCGAGACATTGTTTCTGTCCTTACGGAGTTCACAGTGCAGTGGGAGACAATTCCAGGGATAAGGGGGAGAACAGAGCGACAAGGGAGCTCACAGGAAAGGGGCCAGAGGTCTCCCTAGAGGATGTGGCATCTCAGCTGGAATCAGAGAACCCGTGAGAGTCAGCCAGCCCTGTGTGAGCAGGGGCTCACCGTTTGTGAAAAGAGGGGACAGCTTCCAAAGGTTTGGAGAAAGAAATAAGGACACAGCCTGAGATTTCAAGTCGTCAGGTGTAGCTGGAGTATGGTGTGCCCGGACTGGAGAGGCAGCAGGAGCCAGATCTTGAAGGGATGTCCAAGGCAGATTCAGGACAATTCAGGACACTTGTAGAGTTTTGAGGTAGACAGCAAGGTCTGGTCGTTTGAGGCCGATCTCTGGCTGCCGTGCGGGTGGCCGGAGGGGCGGCGGTGGGGTAGCCACAGTGTGCCCTGATGGGTATTTCACAGGGAAACCGCTGGGTTTGGTGATTGTGGATGTGACTCCCTGACCCCTGCCTTGGCCTCTGGTGGATGGTGGTGCCATCTACAGAGAGAGGGAGAGTCACAGGGGGCGACGCAGGACAAGACGGGGACTTTGTGCTGAGTTTGAGGCTGGAAAGCTTCTGTGGGTGCTTGTGTACAGGCACTGGGGACTCCGAGGATGATGAAGCTCGACTCTGAGTCACCAACACATAGAGGGTCATTGAAGTCACGTGAGCAGAGATGGTCATCAGGACTAGCGCTCTGTCAGCGAAGAGAAAAATGTCCTTATTGATGACAAGGCTAAGGTCAGAGACTCAAGAAATGAGCCATCTCGCATATGTAAAATGCCTAGGAGGGCACCGGGTATAAGATAGGGGGGCAGCCCTGGCTGGTGTGGCTCAGTTGGTTGGAGCATCGTCCTGTACACCAAAACGTGGGTTTGCTCCCTGGTCAATGTTTCTCACATTAATGTTTCTCTTTCTCTCTCTTTCTCTCTCCCTCCCTCTGTCCCTCCCTCCTTCTCTCTCTCTCAAATCAATAAACATATCCTTGGGTGAGGATAAAGAAAAGATAGGGAGCTGTTGATAGCAGGGCCCTTCTCTTCATCTCCCTGTGGTGTGAGGGGACAGCCTTGTCCCACCCCAGTGCCATGTTCATTTGTACTGGATCTCATTCTCCTTCACAGCTTCTCTTGGATTTAAGACCAGCTGTGAAAATCCAGTGGCCCTCCTTCCCTCCATCCCTCCCTCCCTATGTCCCAGACAATGAAAATGGGCTGCTTACTACGCAAGCCCTGACCTCAATCCTGCAGCTCCCAGATGTGTCCCACCCAAGCAGGACTGAGTCAGACTGCGACTGCCCGCCCCTCCATGGGTGAATCTTAAAGTTACTATTTGCTTCAAGAGACACAGGAGAGAGATCTGGTCAGGAAACTCCAGAAAATCATTTCTCAGCCATCTGTCTTCCCCTGAACTGCAGCCAGAGGTCGCTCACCAAGTCCTGGACGGCAGCTCGGCAGCTCCGCTGGACAGGGTGCTCGGGCTCTGTGCTTGGTGACAGCAGCTGGCTGGCAGGCTACTCCCGGGATGAACAGGACCAGATTGTCTGAGGACAGGAAAATTAGTTCCCTAAGCCTTCCCAGATAGCTCATTACCGAAAGGAACTTTCCAGCTGACGGGATGTAGCTGGCCCATGTTGACGCCAAGCCCTGACTCCAGGTACTGGCAGATCCCGCTGGTGCGATCTTTCAACTGAGTGCTGTGGGAGAGGAACTGTGAGCTGGAAATAGACTCTTCCCAGGGCTGGAGCAGCCTCGGAGAGAGTCCCCTGGGCCCTGCTACCCTGAGGGTCTCAAAGTTGGAGTTAACTACTTTTCCTTGGAGTCTTTTGAAAGTAGGCTATCTCAACGGAAAGCCGGAATCAATGAACTGTGTTTTCAAGAGAGTGAAAGGGAAGAAAAAAACACACGGAGGGGGTGCCTGCCCTCCAGGAGAGGTGAAATGTTTGCATTTATAAGAAGAAAGCTTTCTGACTTCCTCAGGGACTCTGCCTGCCCTCCCCACCATCTGACTCCAGCTTTGCAGACTCCGTTCTCGGCTTCTTATATCTACATGCCCTCAATTCAGAGCAACATGGAGAAGGCAGGCACCCTCGGCTCCTCTAACTGGATCATTGGTCAGCATTTGTATCAGGGGCAGCGCTGGCCGAGCTAGAACCTACTTCTTGCAACTGTTATCATCCCCCCTCCCTAAGTTTGTACCCACCCATATGCATGGGGCTTAGATTTTGTAGCTGGAGGAGTCAGAATGCAGGGGCTTATAGCTCTGTCTTCCACCTGCTCCTGTCCCCTGGGTTTGGTTTCTAGAACCAAACCGGTGGAATTATTTGCGAGATTCTGGGCACAAGCTGGGATTCGTAGGATCCCGGTGACAAAGTGTGGCCCGGGAGCGGGAAGTGGCCATTCTGCCCCCGCTGCATAGAACCCAGGGCTGTGCTGCAGACTGGCGGCCCTGGCAGGCTTCTTCAAGCAGCTTGGGGGGCGCATGGGAGCCGGGCTCAGGGCAGCCCTAGTGGTTGCTGTAGCTGGAAGCCGGGCCTGTGGCCCAACACGAGGCTCTCCAGTGGCGGTTTCTAGAATTTACCAAGGGTCCCATGAAATGAGTTAGCTCCTGCTTGGGCAAGTGAAGGGCTTGCTCTGGATCCTTGCATTTGGGGCATCGGCATGAATGTGACCCTGTTTTATATTCCGAAACTGGGAGGCCATAGGTCACTTGAAAAAAATTAATGTAGGCACAGTGTTAGCGTCACTCTTTCTTGCCACCTCTCTGGCTTCAACTGAACTTGGCAATGACTGCCCAGGTCCTATCTGGAAGGGTGAGGGGCATTTTCTCAAATCACTCAAAGGAGTATTTAAAAAAAAATCTTTATCCTTACCTGAGGACATTTTTTTCATTGCTTTGAGAGAGAGAGAGAGAGAGAAATATTGATGTGAGAGAGAAATATCAATTGACTGTCTTCTGTACATGTCTGGACAGGGGATGGTATGCTCCTGGACCAGGGATCGAATCTGCAACCCAGGTATGTGCCCTGACCGGCAACTAAACCCACAATCTTTGGGTTACAGAATGATGCTCCAACCAACTGAGCCACACCAGCCAGGGCAGAGGAGGATTTCTTAACGGAGAAGTGGACCCAGAGCCCTGCAGCCTCCACAGGAAGGCTCAGGTGTGGGGAGGGGGAGGGACAGAGAGGTTGGTACTGGGATGAGGTCAGTCTGGGGCAGAAGGAAAGGAAGAGGGAAGAAGAACGGTCTCAGGTGGTTACTTTGAGGAGCAACTGCTGCCACCGACAGAACTTCATTTCCTTAATAGCAGAGCAAACGGACAGGGACAGATCTCTGAGCTGCCAAGGAGGAATCAGCCAAGCCAGAAAATCTACCTCCAGAAAGTGCCTCTCTTATCCCAGCAATTCAATAGTGTGAGATCTAACACGGCCACTTCTAGCTTAGGGACCCAATACACTCAGTCAGGATTGGCAACTCCGAGGTGCCCTAACACCCATCTAAACAGTATCGATCACTCTCTGAAGGGGGTCCCAGGCCAGCCTGTACGAGAAGCCCCTGGGTGCCGGTTACAAACAAGACTTCCTCGGCCCCACCCCACCCACGGACTCCGATGCCCTCGGGGAGAGCCTGGGAGTCTGTTTTTATGACAGGTACCCAGGTCATTGCTCTGCACGCTGAAATTTAAGAACACATTTGCCTACACCTGCGCTGTCCCGTGCGGCAGCTCCTAACCACCTGTGACTGTTTCTGCTAATTAAAATGAAATAAAATGTTAAAATTCACTAGAAGACGGGTGGGTGGGAGGCTGGGCCTAGTGTCTAGGCCGCTTTGGGGATGTTGGGGACAGGACGGAGGGGGCGGCTCTCGTGGGAATTGGAGAGTCAGGACCCTAAGCCGCCTTCTCTGTCTCCCAGTGCCTCCTCCTTCTGCCTCTCTTCCCACCTGCCCTCTGTTTCCTGTTAGCTTTTATTTGGCCCCCAACTAGCCACCTCAACCCCTAAGTCAATCCGAGTCTTCAGCTTCAGGACACCCCACCAAACTGGCAGCATCCTCTGGGTCTCTCAGGTCCAGTTCCTGGAGGACAGCAGCCGACAGGCTTAGGACATCTGTGGACAGTCTCTGCCTGTAGGTCAAGGACCAGCCCTGTTCCCTCACTCACGGGCAGTCATTATGGAGGACGGATGGGTGGCAGGGCACCTAGGGCTGCAGGCTGCGGGCAGAGCTGCCTGGCCAGTTACAGAGTGTTTGAAGCGGAAAAAGAACTTCAGTTTCTTTTTTAAGACAGCCTCACTTGGCCCATAAGACCAAACCAGGGGAAAGGTCAGAAAGAGCGATAAGGGCCAAGGCTCGTTTGGGCACAGAGGTAAGGTGTAGCAGAGCAGGAAGAGCCCTGGGCTTGGAGCCCAGGGGCCCGGGTTCAAATCCTGCCTGGTTTCCCTGGTAGCTGGGTCTGGGCCCACGAACTCACTTCTCACAGTCTCAGTTCCTCATCTGCGAGGGGTAGAGCCTGCTGCCCTTCTAGTCAGAGGCAGAGAATAAAGTGACGTCATGTACATGAAAACGAATTTTAAATTGCAAACCAGAACCTCTCCTGCAGCCCCCTTAAAGTGGAGGTTAGTGGCTCTCAGTGGCTGTGACCTTTCCAGGCTCCCTGGAGAAGCAGAGTGAGGCAGCCGTGACTTGTTCCCGATCGAGGCGGTTCTCCACATCCACAGTCACGTGACCCTCTTGTGACTTCAGACTTAATCAAAGACTCCACCAAGTTCATTTCTGTGGGCCGTGGCTCCTCAACATGTTCAAAGTTAAAAGATGAAAAATAAACGTACTTCGTAACTTGTTGTAAGACACGAATAAATCCATTAAGTGTTGATATATTTATTTTTTAACTAGTTATGTTTTCCAAAACATAAAAAAATATCAAGCGAGAGGAGTGGCAGTGTTTTACATTTTCGCAACTCTCTTCAATATCCAGCTCACTCCATTCGATCCGTTGGGACGTGTTGCTTTGGTCGAAGGATAGGAAGCAAATCTGGACTCCACACGCGGGTAATTGGAAAAGAGAAAATGTATTTTAATGGCTTTTTCAGATACTTATGAAGGCTCATTGATACCACACCCGCCCCACAAGCAGCGGTTAAGGAGAAGTTGTATTGTGGAGGCTGAAACCACATCGATGAACTTGTCATTCTCTGCTACGGCAAAAGCCACGGCTCCGTCTTGTACTCTGAACGGATCTTTTGCCCGCCTGTGATTTTGGGGTGGCCCGCATCGGTCATTCGGGAAATACTGGCTCAGCGAGCTATGCAGCTCTTCTCTGTGCTGACACGTTTCCTTTTATGATATAAAAAATCCATTCATTAATTTTACCACCAGCCTCATCAGAAAAGCCTTAAAATACTGGGAAGCTGTCAAGCTTACAGTGGTGGGTGCAGCTTTCCAAAAATAAAAAAGAAATTTTTTTTGCGAAGCTCAAATTCTATCATTGGCAACAAATACTGTCAGTTGATTTCTTTGACACGACAGGCTCGCTTTGTTCATTTTACAAAATTTTTGCCAAGTACCCAAGTCAGAATAACCACACTTTGCCTGTCGGTGATTCTTTTAAGTAAAAAATGGTGTTCTTTTTTTTTTTTTTTATATAAAAGCCAAGTTCGGCTCACAGCATGCCTTTCTTCGTCACACCTTAGCACGCAGCCACGCTTTTGCCTGCTTCCCAGTTGGCCACGCAGAATCCTAAAACATATGTGCTCAATTGTCAAGATTAGTAAAATTAAGAATTTTTACTGCTGCATCGAGAACATTCTTAAGTGAGACTGGCCCTTGCTTCCCTGTGTGTGGGGTGGGCAGAATGCAGACGGCTGGTGCAGTGGGGACCTTGAACTCAAATCATGTTAAGGGGGACCCATTTTACGGTGCATGGCTTTTCACCATCAGCGAAACTGTCAGGTCAGTGACACGGGTAAAGGACGTCTTAGTATATAGGAAAAGAGTTTTGACCTCAAGGGCTTCCTCAAAGGGTCTCAGGGACCTTCAGGGGTCCGTATGATGGACTTTAAGAACCACAGTTCTAGAGCTTTGGGTGGAAAGAAATGATACATTCCTTTCTAAATGAAATTACTGGCTCAAGGAAGTTCGCTGTGCTTAGTTTTCTGGAATTCTTCCTTCCTCTCTTGGGCAAGTACCTCGGTCCCTCCTGCTTGATGCGGACATTGCTCCTGCCCCCGGCCTGCCAGGCCCGTGCAGAGCCAGGTGGGCCCGCTGGCAGCTCCGCACCTCCGAGTCCTCCAGCCGCGGGGTCTTCCCCGGTCTTCCTGGCTCTGGTACCTGGGACAGAGCTTGATGAATATGTAGCAAAGGTTGGAAACAATCCTTGACTTTGGGACTTTGCCTCAGCAGCTGGGTGCCCAGGGTAGATCACCCCGGTCTTGCCTGAGCACGTCCTGTATGAAGTCTCCTCAACACCAACCATCACTAGCAGTGGAAGCCGCTCTTGCGTTCAGGTAGGGCTGGAGGGATCCTTCTGGCCAGCTCTTCCCCAGCTGGAAGCAGGCCCTGTCTGGGAGGTTGTGCCATGTTCAATGTCTTGGTGAAACCACAGGGTGTGTCTAGCCACCAGCCCCTGCCATGGTCTGCTCTGGGTCAAGGCCAGAGCTCAGGTCTGACTAAGCCATTTAGGGAGCTCAGGGAAAGTGGGCAGTGCGGGGGGTAGTGGAGGGGCGAGTTCACACTCAGTATCACCGTTGCTTTTCTCTCTTCTCTTGTATAAAAAGATCAATCTCATGTCTAATTCATTTGAAAATTCTCCACTTCTCTCTGTGTGTTTTGGTAAAAATAGAAGTCTCTGAGGATTACAGGCTCCTGCTGAATTTTATGAGCAACTTTTCAAAGCTTGGTAACCAGGTTCTTCTAATCTTTCCTTGAGTGAATTAAGCACCAGTGGGAGGCAAGCTTTCCAGGTGACTGGTTTGAATAAAAGACTTTCGGGGTTGGAGGCGGGAGGCTTTTAAGGTCATTTCATCAATTTGCAGGTCACAGAAAACAGCAAAATGAACAAGTTGGGAAGAACCGAGTCTCATGACCCCCTGCCCCTGTCCCTCCCTCCCTCC